>CM014272.1:82289380-82325660 GCA_004135705.1 Alloteropsis semialata | reverse complement strand
CACATCTGTTCAATGTCAGAGGTTATTACCCAGGAGGAAGATTGGGGAGCCGCGTAGTGCAGGGATGGAAAGTTTCGGCGCGAAAATCGGTGGAGAAGTTATGGTGACAGATATGAATTTTGGAACAAAATGATATTTTATTCCAAAATTGGGGGGCATGTGTTGACACCAGATTTTCGCACCTGACATATTGAGTCAGATGATGACGTGGTAAGGATGAGGTTGTACGGTGGACCCATTGACTAGTCAAAGCCAAAGGTGACAGAGAAGGAAGCCAATGCCAAAGAGGAGTCCGATGAAGCGAGAGTCCGATCCGATGGCGAATACAGGGAGGAAAGACGTGTCGGCTAAGAAAGAAGGGGCGTATCAAATTCGGGAACTATTTCCTTTTCAGAAGATGTTTGAGAGTCCCGTTGTATCTTAAGTTTAGTTTACCTTATTTAGTTAGTCTGGTCCGATCAGGACTCTCCATGACCAGGGTATAAATATGAACCCTCGTCCATTGTAAAGAACAATCCTCACATTCAATACAACCCGGCTTCACGCCAAAACCCTAGTAGTAGTTACCGACGAAGCTCATTGGTGGACGGGCTGCATCAGTTCTGATCTCCGGCTTACCAGTAAGTTAGTCAATTTATCGAACTAGTATAGGCTTTGAATTGAGGCGCATCGCCCTTTCTCGTTTATACTGGTCAACCGATTTATCTCTGGATAATCAAGATTGATATAGATTCCCTACGTCGGAGCTAGATCAATATTGATTATTCAACAGATTATCGTTTATCGGACTATACTTTAAGCCTAGATTCCCTACGTCGGAGCTAGGTATCAAGATTAGTCTAGATTCCCTACGTCGGAGCTAGAGTAATCTTGGTTACTAAAGATAGTCTTTTGCGGTTTGTTGGAGTTGCTAGATTGGTTTAGATCTACGCCATGTGAATCAATTCTACTTCTTCAACGGCTTTGAGCATAGGTCTTGGTCCGATTTAAGCATTATTTATCTTACAGCATCGTTCTATGTCCGATCTTGCCTTGTGGTTTAACCTAGTTGTTCTTTGGGTATTACATTGGTGTAGATTCCCTACGTCGGAGCTGGATCTTTGTAATACGCTTAGATTAATCTTTGACTGTCATGTTTGGTCTAGATTCCCTACGTCGGAGCTAGATTCATCTTGATTAGTTAAAGGAAGCTTTGGTTATGCCTTAATGCTATTTGAATGTTAAGTGTGGTGTAGATTCCCTACGTCGGAGCTGGATCTTGCTTAATTGTTCAGTAGCATATCTTAGAATCAGAACGTATCTGTTAATGTTTTACCTGCTTATTTTGCTTAATCTGATCAACACCTGTGCGAGCATCTTGTCTAATTGACAGGTTGATAAGTTAAGTCAGATTATCTAGCTATCTGATCTGATCATAGTTAGAGAAATCTAGATTCCCTACGTCGGAGCTAGATTTCTCTGAAAAGGCTATAGTCCGATCGGTTGGTAGATGGTCCGATAAGACGAGTCAAACTGGTAATTAGACAAGGTGGACAATGTATCGGCTTACACTTTGATTATTTAATATCTTGTTTCAAGACACAGCTGATCCATTATTTTACATATTGGCCTTGTTTTATGCTTTATTTCATTATTTAAAGGCTAGTCTGTTATATCAATCAAGGCCCGATCCTGATTGGTCCGATCCTGAAGTCCGATTTGGTGTCTGATTGAGGTCCGATCACTCGGCCCGATTGACGTCATCATTGAGGTCCGATTCTGAGGTCCGATTAGTATCGGCCGATGCGTGTCTGATTGGGTCTTGGCTAAAATTCGACGCTTCTCCATCGTCTGAAATAGAGCCGGCACAATCGTAGAGCAATTTAACTGTTTTATTCCCTTGTCAATTTCAGGTCAAATTGACTGGCACGCCGCGAACCTGAACTAGAGTGTAGACTGGCACTGGAGCGAAGCTGATCTCCCCGGTCATCGTGTGCTGCACGCGGGAGATACGTCCGCCGATTTTCCGCGTCAACACCTCCCCACCGACATTGCTTTTGGATCTCCACGCATCGACAACTACGACGAAGGTGAAGCTGAGGCAGCTCGCGAGGTGGACCTGGTCTCCGTCGAAGAACACCGAGTTAACGCGCTCATACAGCACGCGCGCTACCAGCAACAACTCCGACGCTACCACGACAAGAACGTCCAGGAAAGGGACTTCAACATTGGCGACCTCGTCCTACGCCGAGTGCAATCCACTGCAGGGGTTCACAAACTCTCCGCTCCATGGGAAGGCCCGTTCATCGTGACTCAGGTCATATGTCCGGGTACTTTTCGTCTCCAATACGAGGATGGCACCGAGGTCCCACACCCGTGGAACATAGAGCATTTACGCCGATTCTACCCATGAAAAGCTATGTATCACAGTGTTCAATAATACTATATGCTTTTCGTATACTTGTTCTCCTCGCAAAACTTCTCGGAATTACTCCATTCCCGAGTGGCTCTTAACTAAATGCTGCGTAACCGGGCCCGGAACGACGCCTAAGCCTTCTACACGTGCACGGGATCTGCTCTCGACGTTATGAACTTAGGATAAGTGAGGCAAAGGGAAAAGCACATTCCAGCCAAAGGCTACTCGGGAAACAATAAAATACGAAACAAAGTACCCAATACTTTTGCTTTACTTGTTTCTGAATACTTGTATACACAAAGGTTTACACTACTTTGTACAGAATACAGGACTCTACTCAAACTTGAGAGCCTCGCTGACTTTCTCGGCGATTGGGCGAGTCTCCGCCATCGCCGAGTCCACCTGCTCCACTGTGGCGTCCGCCGCCACACCGTCCGCGACCGGCGCAAGGTCGATCCGCGGGTACAGTGTGCGAACACGCGCCAAGGCGTCGTTCGCGCACACAACCGCCGACTCCTTGATCAACTCGGCGATGCGGGTTGGTGCGGCTTGAAGGCGCGGGACCAAAGCAGTCGGCTCACCCTCCTCCGGGGCCACGGAGTCCAGCAGGTCCCTCGCCGCCTCGTTGACCTCCGTCAAGGCCAGATGCGCCGATGAAAGATCTTGCTCCAAGCCTGTTATGATTTGAGAGTTATTCTGGATTGTATACATGGCTTGGAGCATCGTCATGTCCGCACCTTTTCGAAAGTCCTGCTCCTGCTTCAGCTTGCCCGCCATCACTTCCTCCGACTGCTGAAGAGTCGCGTTTGCAAACCGCAGCTGCTTCAGCTCAGAGATGTGGCGCTCCCTCTCCATCTCCTTCTCTGAAAGGGCAAGAAAGCACTCGGTCAGGATGAAGATAACACGGCACAGTTCAGCAACTACTCAGAGATCAAAATGAAAAGGCCTTACGATGAAGAATGTGGCGATGCTCCACGACAGCGTCATTCAAGCTCTTCTTTGCAGCGTCGCGTTGACGCTTGACCCGCTTGAGCTCCGCTTCCGCCTTTGCCGCACGAAGGAGCGCCGACTCCGCGTCCTGAGCCTGAGCAAGGCGCGACTGCCGGAGCGTGGCCAGTTTCTGCAAAGATTCCGAAAAGGGCGAACGACTCAGAAAATCAACAAAGAGAAAGAAAAGATGAACAAGACAGGGGAGGAAGCTAACCGCCGCAAGACGCTGCGCGTGGTCGACAGCAATCTGAAGCTCGGCGATCACCGAGCCCTCTTTCTCCGCCAAGGCATCCGCCCCAGGGACAGCGATAGTCCCCGAGGCGTCCGACTCCTTCGGCGGGTCTTCCTCCTGGACTTCCTCCCGGGTAACATCGCCGGCGCCGACGGGCGACTGGATCACCGTGTCTGCGACAGGATCCCCAGCAACGACCGGAGTGATCGCAGCATCATCGGCCGCCGGCACCTCCTCCACCACTTCCGGGTCAGGCCTGACTGGAACTTCCGCAGTCTGCGCCGCGCCCGGACCACTCGCCGAATCCGTCACCTTGGGCAAGGCACCCGAAGGTGACTGGCCTGCAGGAGCGGCGGGTGGAGCACTCGGATCTCGCAGAATATCAGTCGAGGGAGCCCTCCCACTCGCCGCCTCTCCGTCCAGATCGGAGGCATTACTGAAAAAAGCACTCGGAAGTTAGTACAAGAACTCGGATAACAAGAAGAAATGCGAAGACCAACAACTCACCGAGTACCCTTCACAATCGCAACCCGGGGCCGAATGACGGGGAGCTTGGGACGCCGCTGCGCCGAAGCCGCCACGAGGATCGGCCTAGTCCCCAAGTTGGAGACTGGCCCTGCGTCCGCCGAGGCTTGCACGAGCGTCTCCGCCACCATGCGCCGCCTCTCCTCTACGGAAACGCCCATGGCCCGGGCGTGCTCCTGCTCTTGGAACACCTCGTCGGGCACGGCCTCGTCCTTCTCCTCCTCCTCCGTGATGACCGGCGAAGAACGCACCGGCTCG
This sequence comes from Alloteropsis semialata, assembly GCA_004135705.1. Taxonomy (NCBI): domain Eukaryota; kingdom Viridiplantae; phylum Streptophyta; class Magnoliopsida; order Poales; family Poaceae; genus Alloteropsis; species Alloteropsis semialata. The sequence continues at coordinate 82,321,260 of CM014272.1, read as the reverse complement.
TCAACGTCGGCCTCCGAACCCGCAGACGGCCTCTGAGCCGGCTGCGCGTCCGGCTTCTTCACCGCCACCTTCTTGGCCAACACCTTCTTTGTACGCCTCCGCTTGGGAGGCGGCGGCGCCGCACCCGCCACCGCGTCCCGGACGGAGGGCGCTTCGTCTGACAGCGTGGCCGAGTCGTCGGCCGCCCCGTCATCCACCTCCACCGCCCGCTTGGGAGCGCCACCCCCACGGCTGTTCCTCTTCGCCACTGCCGCCCGGCGCTTCCGCGGACGGTCCTCCACCACCTCCTCATCAGAAGGACTCAGGGAGCCCTCCGTGTCACTCGGCGCCCATATACGGGGCGCAGTGGGTCGAACTGGCCCCTCTGGCCGAGTGCCTCCCTGAGCAGCCGGAGGCGTATCCTCGAGGATTACCTTTCTCGGGAAGTCCTCCGGAAGTGGAGCAGCAGAGAAGAACTCGAAGGCTCGATCCTGCGCAAGAATAGGCGCAAAATCAGAACGGCCAACGGACGCAAACAGAAATTAAGTCAAGAGAAACACTCAAAAGGACTCGGAAAGGAAACTCACCGGTGGTGGAGGCCTCTTCAACGAAAAAGGGCGCGGCTGCCCCTTCTCCGACACACGGCCGAGGAAGAAGCCGCCGACCCGCTCCTTCATCTCCTCCTTCCCCACGGTGCGGTTAGCAGCCCGAGTGGGGTCGTCTCGCCCCGAGTACTCGAAGCCCGGGTGCTTCCGCTCCTGAATAGGTTGGACCAACCGCCTGCTGAAGTTGCAGGCGATGCCGACTGCTGTCGGATGTTTGGACCCGGCAGTCCACACAGGGTAGCCTACGTGGTTGATTTGTCGAGGGACAGATCGAGGATCAGAAGTCGATGGTAACACAAGACGCAGGATTGAACAGGTTCGGGCCGTCGAGATGACGTAACACCCTACGTCCTGTGTTGGCGGTGATTGTATTGCTGTGTATGAAGTTCCTGGAAGGATCTCCGTAGTTGGGTTCTGTCCTAGGGTTGTAGAGGTTGTAGTTTTTCGTGAAAGTTGTGCTCTGGAGGGGGGTCTCAGGGCGCCTTATATAGTCCGGCTGCCTTGAGTTACAAGTCGGCCAGAGATCGTAACCTACCCGAATTACAAAGATTCGATCCTATAACGATTACAGATATCTTTCCCTATAATTCCGGCTAGTTTATCCTGATCTCCGAGCTTCTTGCGGGATACGCCGTGTGCTTTCCTTGCTGCGCGCGTCGTCGCGCCCATTCGGTTCGCCCGACTGGTGGGCCTTCCGACTGGTGGGCCACCTAGTCCGACAAACCGATCCAGATGTACTCGGATTGGGCCGCCCTTTGATGGTTGGGCCAATCCGCCTGCTGGGTACCCCTGGGGGTCTACCCCCGACAAGCCCCCGAGTAGTACGTGGTTGAGAGACAAGTCGGCGAGGTCGTGCTGCCCGATGAGCGTCGAGCCTGCTGCAGTTGGAAGCGAAACCGCGTGATACTGGAGAGAAAAGAGCCGTTTACCCAACGGATGCGCCGCGAGGTGCGTCCGTTGGACGTAGCCCCCGAGCCTTGAAGCGATTCCGAAGGAATCGGTCCAAGGGTTAGTAGCCTTCTTCTGAGGTCGTCAGACAATCAACGGATGCGCCGCGAGGTGCGTCCGTTGGCCGTAGCCCCCGAGCCTTGAAGCGATTCCGAAGGAATCGGTCCAAGGGTTAGTCAAGGAGCGTCTGGCTAAATCATCCGACATTAATTTCGGCGTCCAGCCCCCGAGCGTGAGGGCCGGCGGAGTCCTGTGAGACACGCCGAGTGGTCGTCCCGGCGCCAGCCCCCGAGCGTGAGGGCTGAGCACGCCGAGTGGTCGCCCCGGCGCCAGCCCCCGAGCGTGAGGGCTGAGCACGCCGAGTGGTCGTCCCGGCGCCAGCCCCCGAGCGTGAGGGCTGAGCACGCCGAGTGGTCGTCCCGGCGCCAGCCCCCGAGCGTGAGGGCTGAGCACGCCGAGTAGTCCCGGCGCCAGCCCCCGAGCGTGAGGGCTGAGCACGCCGAGTAGTCGTCCCGGCGCCAGCCCCCGAGCGTGAGGGCTGAGCACGCCGAGTAGTCGTCCCGGCACCAGCCCCCGAGCGTGAGGGCTGAGCACGCCGAGTAGTCGTCCCGGCGCCAGCCCCCGAGCGTGAGGGCTGAGCACGCCGAGTAGTCGTCCCGGCGCCAGCCCCCGAGCGTGAGGGCTGAGCACGCCGAGTAGTCGCCCCGGCGCCAGCCCCCGAGCGTGAGGGCTGAGCACGCCGAGTAGTCGTCCCGGCGCCAGCCCCCGAGCGTGAGGGCTGAGCACGCCGAGTGGTCGTCCCGGCGCCAGCCCCCGAGCGTGAGGGCCGAGCACGCCGAGAGGTCGTCCCGGCGCCAGCCCCCGAGCGTGAGGGCTGAGCACGCCGAGTGTCGTCCCGGCGCCAGCCCCCGAGCGTGAGGGCTGAGCACGCCGAGTAGTCGTCCCGGCGCCAGCCCCCGAGCGTGAGGGCCGAGTCGAAGGTCCGTCAAGTCTTCGTCTTCCTCGTTATGCGGTAGCGCCAACCCGAGTGCTAGAAAGCACTCGGCTAGCGACCGTCGTGGAGCGTAGCGCCAGCCCGAGTGCTAGAAAGCACTCGGCTAGCGACCGTCATGGAGCGTAGCGCCAGCCCGAATGCTAGAAAGCACTCAGCTAGCGACCATCGTGGAGCGTAGTACCAGCCCGAGTACTGACTGACTCAAGTACTCAGCTGGCGGCGATGCCCGAGTGGTGCAGTCCCCGAGCGTAACAGGCAAGCTCGGGATCCAAACATGTGCCCTGCAATGAAGATATGAAGGATAGGTAGTATATGGTGTAGCAAATACTAATTCTGGAGAAAAATATTCGGCGTTGTATGTAATAGAATTTCTACTTCCAACTCTTTAAGTCTATTAATTTCCTCGGGTAGTTATCCTGTTACGTTTATGCACCTGATCCCCGATAGCCGTAGTCCATAGCGCAGGGAGCTGGGCCGCATGCACGCGTAGGAGCGTAGGCGTACGGAAGAGTCGAGGTTTCACGGATTAAGGCGTGTGCTTCCCAAGTACTTTAGCGACTTGTACAAGAGTGGAAAAAGAAATACCGATGGAGAAAAATGCAATATGCGTCCGTTGGGTGTTGCCCGACTGCTCTTGTAGCGCTCGGGCTGTATAAGCAGTCGGGAACAAACCAAAGGTAGTCGGCGATGATCATGGAGAAATATGGCGAAGTATGGAGATATGCGGTGACCGAGAAATATCGTAAAAAGTATTTAAATATGACTTAGCTTGATTCATAATCGAGTCGGAGAATCGATGTGTCGCCCTCGAATGTTGGTACCACGCCTTGCTGTCGTAGCCGAGTAGATGAGATTGTCGAGGAGGTCGGCGGGACGGCGAGCGACACGTTGGAGTTGGCGGAGTTGCCGGCGACCCGACGGTGCACCGGCGAGGGTGGAATTGGCGGTGGACTTCCTGACAAGCAGTAGGCAGACGGCTGTACCGAAGACATGCTTGCACTCCAAAACGCGGCCGTCGAATTAATGAGAGGCCAATATACGTAAACACCATCCATGCATGTACATACACGTGAAACGAGGAAGATTGATTAGTATAATTCTTGCTACGATAGACCATAGAGACACGAAGCATATACTAGATCGAACATATAGGAAATAGATAGAATAGGTCTAGATTCTTCCCTGTATGCCATCTGCGGTGCGTGTGGTCCACGAAAATCACGGTGCCTCATGTACGTACCCGGTGTTGCCGAGTGTCATCGAGATGAGAGGAGATAGCCTTCCCTTCTTAGATCTCGATGACGCGTGGTCTAATCCAACCAGAACACCGCCGGCGGTGGAGGCAAATCGTAGTCGATCTTGAGGTCTGGGACATGCGCGCGTGGAGGTTGACGTGCGCCAGAGGAACACGACAACTCGGAGATCGATCTGCGGCGGTGGCCGGATCGGCGAGTTCGACGCGGAGAGCCGTGACTTGGATCGTAGATGTACACGCCAACGACCAGTACGAAGTGCAGTGCAGAGATGGCTCGTGCAGCACCCATCGACGGCAGCCCATCGACCGCCGCCGCCGCCGCCAAGCCTGCTCACGAAGATGAATCTGCCATCGAGCTTGTAGATTGATCTCGTCGATCAACCCCTACCTGGCGCGCCAACTGTCGGATTTATGGACCCGGCAGTCCACACAGGGTAGCCTACGTGGTTGATTTGTTGAGGGACAGATCGAGGATCAGAAGTCGATGGTAACACAAGACGCAAGGATTTGAACAGGTTCGGGCCGTCGAGATGACGTAACACCCTACGTCCTGTGTTGGCGGCGATTGTATTGCTGTGTATGAAGTTCCTGAAGGATCTCCGTAGTTGGGTTCTGTCCTAGGGTTGTAGAGGTTGTAGTTTTTTGTGCTCTGGAGGGGGGTCTCAGGGCGCCTTATATAGTCCGGCTGCCTTGAGTTACAAGTCGGCCAGAGATCGTAACCTACCCGAATTACAAAGATTCGATCCTATAACGATTACAGATATCTTTCCCTATAATTCCGGCTAGTTTATCCTGATCTCCGAGCTTCTTGCGGGATACGCCGTGTGCTTTCCTTGCCGCGCGCGTCGTCGCGCCCATTCGGTTCGCCCGACTGGTGGGCCTTCCGACTGGTGGGCCACCTAGTCCGACAAACCGATCCAGATGTACTCGGATTGGGCCGTCCTTTGATGGTTGGGCCAATCCGCCTGCTGGGTACCCCTGGGGGTCTACCCCCGACAACTGCTGTTAGGCCTTGAACCTTCAACTCCTTGATCAGCTCAAGGAGCTCGTCGACCTGATCCATATCCGAGGTATCGGGAAGCTCGTTCCAGCAGTCTTGGACCTTTGGCCGCTCGCCGGTGTGGCACGGGATCGCCGGCGCGTGGTTCCCGACGTAAAACCACTTGGCCTTCCACCCTTTGTTGGAGGTGTTAAGGGCGATGTCGAAGTAGTCGTCCTTCCGCCCCTGACGAAGCATGAAGCCGGCTCCTCCGACCACCACCATCTTCTCCTCGCTTGGCTGAGGCTTCAGCCAGTACAAGTACCTCCACAGATTGAAGTGAGGAGAAATACCTAAGTACGCCTCACAGAGGTGGATGAAGATTGAGATGGCCATGACCGAGTTGGGGTTGAGGTTGATCGCCTCGATCCCGTAGTAGTGCAGAAGCCCGCGGAAGAATGCCCCCGTGGGCAAACCAAGCCCCGCCTCGAAGAAGGGCTTGAAGAGGACCAACTCGCCGGAGTTCTCCGACGGGAATACCTCCCCCGCGCTCGGCCGCCATTCCGCCACGGCCTGAGGCGGCAGGACGCTCCGCTCCACCATCTCCTCCAACGCCTCCGTTGTCACCTTCCCCCGCGTCCACGCGAGGACAGGGGAAGGAATCTTGTCAGTCTTCGGGACAGCGCCGGCAGCAAACTTCTTCCTCCCCGCCATGGATCTTACGGCAGGGGTCTTGGAACGCATCAGCGAGGCTACACTCCCCGTGGTGGTTAAGATCGCGCTAAGGACTTGCGAGCGCGGGGAGCTTTGGTGGCGGCGGGATGAAGAGCGAAGAACGAGGAAAACAGATCTGGAAATGAGAAGATTACCCTCCGGGGGTTAATCCTCGCCTTTTATAGCGCGCCTTGATGCCCGAAATTACCGCGAGATAGCGCGATCAGCGGGGGCGGGCGAAACGGTACAAAGAGCCGTTGGGCGCTTCACCTTCCGTTACACGCCGGGCGTCAACGGTAAAAAAACGACTCCGGAGCACTCGAGCAAGACAGAGTAGTCGCCGTGCCGCTAAGGCTCGAACAGCTCCCATGCTCGGGGGCTGGCGCCACCATCAAGTCAGTGTGCCTCTCGGGCTCGATTGGCCCCGAACCACTCGGGAGCCAACACTGCAAACTCAGTGGTGTGCCGCTAAGGCTCGAACAGCTCCCATGCTCGGGGGCTGGCGCCACGATCAAGTCAGTGTGCCTCTCGGGCTCGATTGGCCCCGAACCACTCGGGAGCCAACACTGCAAACTCAGTGGTGTGCCGCTAAGGCTCGAACAGCTCCCATGCTCGGGGGCTGGCGCCACGATCAAGTCAGTGTGCCTCTCGGGCTCGATTGGCCCCGAACCACTCGGGAGCCAACACTGCAAACCGAAGGCGTACCGCTAAGGTTCGACCGGCACTCAGACTCGGGGGCTGGCGCCATATCAAAAGCAGCGCGCCGTGCGGGCTCGATCAGTCCCGAAACTTTCGGGAACTGACGCTGCGAGCAAATTGTGACGGGTAGTACAATCTTTTTTGTAGAAAATACAGTTACAACGGAGCCGGACTTACGCCGGTTACAAACATCAAACACATCAGCCGCCAAGGTGACGGCCTGGGGCACTCGTCCCTGCGCTCAGTGCTACATCCGGAGTAAGCTTGGTCCACATGAGCTCCTCGCAAGCTCTCTTGTAGCACCACTGCAGCCGTCGACGGGACAGCACCGGTGGAGGGTTGATAACGGACGCCTTCGGCTACCCCTTGCTCTACAAAGCATTTCACCCCACATGGCCCTCGTCACATGGGAATGCGGGGGTGAACGGGGCAGCGCTCACGCGTTGATCAACGCCTCAGATCCCTCGCAAGCACTCTTCTAGCACCATGCCAAGATGATTCCGTGAACTTTCCCCGGTGGATGAACCCAACAATGAGCCTCTGGCATATTGACTGAAAGGGTCCTATAATTTGCCCTTGGGTAGCAGCCCAGGCTCCCCGACGGGTATTTATAGCCCCTAGTTGCCAGAGGACGGAAGATTTTCTCCACTATCACGAGCGCGGGCTCCACGCCACGCGTCTCTCCTCCAGCATGAAATGCACAGGACGCCCTTATCTCCTTTGGCTCCGCTCGAACACGGGAGTACCCTGTGCAATCACGGGAACCCTATTCCTGACGCCGCATCACAGAAGCGACGCCGCCTTGCCTGCCTCTCCTTGGCGTATCCTACGAAGAAGGAATCCTCCGGGACTCGAACCTCTCGCCAAGATAAGTTTCCATTGATTATTTTCGCCAATCCCGCGAGCTTTAAAACAAGTTGCTAAAGTACTCGGGGAGCACACGCCTTAATCCGTGAAACCTCGGCTCTTCCGTACGCCTACCCTCCTACGCGTGCACGCGGCCCAGCTCCCTGCGCTATGGACTACGGCTATCGGGGACCAGGTGCATAAACGTAACAGGCTAACTACCTGAGGAAATTAAAAGACTTGGAAGCAGGAAGCGGAATTCATTAGTATTTGTATCGCCGAACACTTTCTCCTCGAATTTTTACTTTGTTGCAGGGCAGGGACGACCACTCGGCGTGCTCAACCCTCACGCTCGGGGGCTGGCGCCGGGACGACCACTCGGCGTGCTCAGCCCTCACGCTCGGGGGCTGGCGCCGGGACGACCACTCGGCGTGCTCAGCCCTCACGCTCGGGGGCTGGCGCCGGGACGACCACTCGGCGTGCTCAGCCCTCACGCTCGGGGGCTGGCGCCGGGACGACACTCGGCGTGCTCAGCCCTCACGCTCGGGGGCTGGCGCCGGGACGACCACTCGGCGTGTCTAGCAGGACTCCGCTGGCCCTCGCGCTCGGGGGCTGGGCGCCGAAATTAACGCCGGATGATTTAGCCAGATGCTCCTTGACTAACCCTTGGACCGATTCCTTCGGAATCGCTTCAAGGCTCGGGGGCTACGGCCAACGGACGCACCTTGCGGCGCATCCGTTGATCATTCGGTGACCTCAGAAGAAGGCTACTAACCCTTGGACCGATTCCTTCGGAATCGCTTCAAGGCTCGGGGGCTACGGCCAACGGACGCACCTCGCGGCGCATCCGTTGGAAGACGGCTCTTTTCTCTCCAGTATCACGCGTTTTCGCTTCCAACTGCAGCAGGCTCGACGCTCATCGGACAGCACGACCTCGCCGACTTGTCCCTCAACCACGTACTACTCGGGGGCTTGTCGGGGGTAGACCCCCAGGGGTACCCAGAAGGCGGATTGGCCCAACCAGCAAGGGGCGGCCCAATCCGAGTACATCTGGACCGGTTTGTCGGACTGGGTGGCCCACCAGTCGGGAGGCCCACCAGTCGGGCGAACCGGATGGGCGCGACGGCGCGCGCAAGGAAAGAAGACGGCGTATCCCGCAAGAAGCTCGGAGATCAAGATAAACTAGCCGGAATTATAGGGAAAGATATCTGTAATCGTTATAGGATCGAATCCTTGTATTCCGGGTAGGTTACGATCTCTGGCCGACTTGTAACTCAAGGCAGCCGGACTATATAAGGCGCCTTGAGACCCCCCTCCAGAACAGAACATCTACGCTACAACCCACGATCATACAACCCTAGGACAGAACCCAACTACGGAGATCCTTCCAGGAACTTCATACACAGCAATACAATCGCCGCCAACACAGGACGTAGGGTGTTACGTCATCTCGACGGCCCGAACCTGTTCAATCCTTGCGTCTTGTGTTACCATCGACTTCTGATCCTCGATCTGTCCCTCAACAAATCAACCACGTAGGCTACCCTGTGTGGACTGCCGGGTCCAAACATCCGACAATAAGTGTGTTGTGAATTCTTCTGTTGTGCTCCTATGTGGCGCAGTTCTATGTATGTGAATTGTGCCTGAGTTAGTGGAGGTTTCAGATGTCCTGTGGACATCTGACGGACTACCGGGTTTATACCGTCTGAAGTGCGTAAGCGGTGATTGTCAGTAAAATGACGATCCGATGCACTTGAGCCGGTTTAAGCTGGACGGTTCCGGCACAAAACCAATCAGCACAAATTGGGGCGGGATTGGAATTTCGAATGGTGGGTACACGGGCGGGTAATTGAAAGCACGGTGACGAAAAATTAAAAGTTTTGGCCGCAGCTATTTTGCAACTATCAAGTTTTCCCTCTCCCCCCTCCTCTTGTCAAACTTTTTGGTCTGCCTTGTGGGCCCATTTAAGGAATTTGTGAGGGGTAAGGGTGGGTAGACTTTATGTGAGAATTATTTTCAAATGTTATTCTCTTTATAGTATAGATAAGATCTTTTGAGTGTGAACCCCAATTTCCACCGTTAAATAAAAAAGTTGCCCGTTTCTATTTTGCGTCTGAGGCCTCAATGAGCCTCCAAATGCATACCTCTTATTACAACGAAATGGTTAGAATTACCCCAAAACATGTGTAGGAACTAAATGTATGATGTTTTTGTTGTGCTCAGTACATACCTTTAAATCATTCACCGATATCGTCTCTCATAATTTTTTAATTAGTAAACCTCTGAAAATGATATGCACTTAGATTTGTGCTGAAGTGTAGCTCTTACTATTCATATGGCCCAACAAAGAATGTACTTAGATTTGTACTGAAATGTAGCTCCAAATGTCTTGCTATTAATATGTAAAACACAACAAAAAATTGAAGCCGCTATGCACTCACAGTAGCAACAGTAGGCTCCCTAGACTCTTATTCATATGGAAAACACAACAAAATGACTCAAAACTCAAAAGGCATCATGAACACCAATAAAGATACGGCATACCTCTTTATATATATGGATATATTTGTTGATTTGTATAGTTGTTGTAATCTTGAAATTTTGTGTATTTATGATTAGAGGGAATATTCGCGAAGGAAAAGGACTATGCAAGAGCCAAACATGAACAAAATATTATGTCCATACTGTTTTTTTTGGAAACGATGAACTTTATTGAATATGTAACAATCTGATTCCAAAATACATTATATTAAATAATTAAGTAGCAATCTGATTACAAAATACTTTATTGAATAAGTACCAATCTGATTACAAAATACTATATTGAATAAGTAACAATCTGACAGGCCAAAGTATTAATTATTCCTCAATACAGTCACAGAACATAGAAGTGAAAGCACAAATACATTAATATTCCATCACTCCTCTTTGTTCGCCAATCCAAAATCAAGCGGCATGAACGTTGCCACCTTCCTCGCCGCTGGCCGCGCCACAAGCTCCTCCCACCACGCCTTAACGTGCGGGTGTGCATCGACCAACGTGGCGTACTCGGTGGCCATGAAGTAGTGCATCAGTGTGAAGTGGCTGAGATCGGCGAAGCTGAAGAAGTCGCCGGCGAGGTACTTGCACTTGCTCAGCCGCTCCTCGTACACGTCGAGCACCTTCTTAAGCTTCTCGACGTTCTCGTCGATGACCGCCTGGTTGCGCGTGCGGCCGAGGAAAGGCCCGAAGCACTCCATGGAAATTGTGCCCATGACCGGGTGGAGCTGGTGGGCCTCCACCTCCAGCCACACGTCCACCATTGCGGACTTCTCCAGGCTGCCTTCACCTAAAAGCTCCGGCTTGTACTTGCGAAGAACGTGTCTTCCAATGGCTCGCGACTCTGGAAAGAACACAAATATGCGTTGTGACTTTCGGTGGCGATTCTTTTGTCTCTGAATTATTATTTTTTCATTATGAATAAGAACCTTTTTTGTCCTAATAGATTGACCCTAGAAACTTGTCTTTTCATTTCTTCTCGTACAAGTTATATATATCACGTTCAAATTTTGTGAGCTGATACATATGACATGATCGCCTATGTTAGAAAAGGTGCTTTGATAATTTTTGTAGTTACTTTTCCTGCCTTGACAATTAAAGTATTACCGAATGAAAATAATCATGAAAGTATATATTTAGTATTATGTCAAATTGTCAATTCGTTCTCACCCTACAAAAATTAGGATGAAAAGGGTAAAATGATTTTAGGAGTGATTTGATCAGCAAAGAACATGTACGCGCTAGGAATTGTATATTTTGGGGATAAAAATTAGGAGCAGTAGCAAATGTTTTGAACGACTTTGGCGTGAAAATATTCAGGCGTCGGTGCTCAAATAAGAAATTAATAAACCAAAAAATAAATCGACTGAACTGAATCGACGAACTCACCAAAGACGGTGAGGTCTCCTTCCTCAAGAACCGGCACCTGCCCGAACGGCTGCGGCAAGCACGAAGATAGGAAACCTCGATCGGGTCAGCAGTAATCCACGGCGGGGCCGGGGATAGATAGATGATGATGACAAAGGGTTTGATTTACAACACGTACGTTCCTGGCGAGGTGGTCCTGGCGGCGGTGGTCGCCGGCGTCGCGGCTCATGGGGACGAGCTCGTACCGCACGCCGGCCTCCTCCAGGCACAGCAGCGCCCGCGACACGAACGGCGAGATCGCCCACCCGTACAGCTTCACCGGCGCCTTATCAGCCGCCATCTCCGCAGCTAGCTACCAAGCCGTGTGCGTGCGCTCGTGTGCGCGTGTGTGAAGTGAAGCTTTGCTTGTGCTGCGCTCGCCACCGCTTCTTATACGCGAGGCTTGTTGACATGTCGGTACGGGAACGGGACGCTTGTTCACTTGTGCTTCTCGTCGTTGCCAAAGGCAGCCCAGCGGTCAACGCCCGACGACTATTCAACTCGCCGAGTCGCGGCAGTAAATGCGTGGCTGACGCCATTGCTTGCGTCCGAGCTGCCGCTGACAACGACTGGCCTGTTCGCTTGGCTTATCAGCCACCAGCCAACAGTACTTCAGTCTCACAATAAATCAGCATCAGCCATCAGCCATCAGCCAACCAGCAGTACTTCAGTCTCACAATAAATTAGCACCAGCCATCACAACCAACCAACAGGCTCACCCGGCACATACACACAACACCCAGACCCAGTACTGGTAGCCAGTGGCTTTCATTGAGTGCGGATCGATGGGCGCTCTGGTGTTTCACACTTTCTTCCTCTTCTAACGTCTTCTCAGGACGATGAAGTCGCGATGACTTCGTCACGGTGAAGATATCCTGTGCACACCGTAGCGTACACGTCATCGTCCAATCTTTTTTTTTAACCATTGTTACGCCGCTAAAGAAGGCCGGCCTTTTGATTTTTAACATAGAAAAGAAAAATGCCTTTGATTTGCGAGCGCCGAAGCGCATCCTTTTCTCTTGCTTGCTGCCTCAGTGCCTCTGAATTTGTTCAAAGTTAAGCCACGCAAAGTTCGGTTAAATTTGTAGGTAACAATACTGGACAACCTGCTATTGGTACCGGGTGAGAACCCTCATCGGTATCGGTTTTAGAACCAGTATTGGGCATCCGGTACTAATGGCTTTGAGACATTGGTCCCAGTTTTTCACCACCCGATACCGATGCAATTTTCACGAAATAAAAAAATAAAAAGAAAAAAGCTCCAGCTTCACCAAAATTTTTCGTTTCTTCGATCCAGACCCATTCCACTTCTCCAATCCAAACAATTTTTCACTTGGATTCATACAATCCATCGATTCCACATCTCCAATTCAATTTAGAAAAGTTAGAAAAAAAATGGCGNAGGCGGCGGCGGCTTGCCCTCGGGAGTCGCCGGCGGCCCTTGAAAAGAGAGAGGGCGGCCCTGAGAGGAGAGAGAGGCTCCGGAGAAGAGATAGAGATAAGGGAGCGAGTGTGAATAAAAGAAGAGAAAAACGACCGAGGAACGAACGCGAGGAGGAATCAGAACAACAATAGAACATTTTTTCGGGTCTGACAGCAGCATAGGTACCGGTTGTTGTCTATTAGTACCGGGTCCACACAACAACCGGTACCTATGTGGCCTTATTGGTACCGGGTTGTGCCTTCACCCGGTACCAATGAGGCCAGTCTCTGGACCCGGTACTAATGCTTGTATCAGTATCGGGTCAAACAAATCTGGTACCAATGTGGGGGATTGATAGAGGGTTTTCTGGTAGTGTAAGACTGTCAAAAATCTATCACATCAATACGTAAATATATGAACACATATTTGGTGACGGGTCTAATGATTCTTAGTTGCATTTGGTATCTTAAATCCGTCTCTTTTATAACCTTGGTAAAACACAGTATAGTTGGATAGGATAAATTCAGAAGTCCATTTGTATTTGTGGATAAAAGTACATTCTCAAGAACCAGTATTCAGGTACATTTGTTGGATGAATTTTTTGATGGTTCACAATATAAAAGTACCATATCTTTTTTTATGGTTCACAATATAAAAGTACCATATCAAGGTCTGTTGGATAGGGTTTTTTTTTTATTCTCCATATAAAAAGGTATCAAGGTTTGTTATGAGCTTCTTTACGGTTCATAGATGTCTCAAGGGCATCAAGCTGTACTAAAATCTCTACCTATATAATAATATTAAAGGGAGGAATGTTTCGTCCGTCGCCCACGTTTCATCCGTCGTCCCCTGTCGGCTCGCAGCGCCTTCGCTTCCTTCGGTTCGCCTTCGTCTCCTTGCGCCGACTCCTGATACAACTCCACGCCCGCCTCCTTGCGTCGTCTCCTGTCCAACTCCGACACCCTCCCGTGCGTTGCTGTCTCCAGGTCCAACTCCGGCACCCTCCGCTGCGTAGAAGCATATTCCAATGGAGAGCAGGAGGTCCAGATCAATTCCGATGGAGAGCAGATGGGGAATTCGATTCCGAAGCAGGGGCAGGCGAGGGGAACAGCGGCGCAGCTGTGTAGAGCACATGCAAACGACAACGACAACAAAAAGGTTCCATAAGATTCAAGAAGAACAGAGAGAAGCAGAAAGAAAGAAAGAACCGGCCGTGGCATAGAGGAAGAGAGAAGCGAGATAAGGTTCAAGAAGAACACGGACAGAAGCGAGATCAAGAATAGGGAGATCCTATTCTCATCTGGATAATTGACGCTTTCCTTTCCCTGTTGATTCACAATGACAGAGAGGTCACGAGCTGCGAGCCGTGTCAGCTTGAGGAGTCTCTCAACTCTCATGCCGCCTTTTCAACCCTCGTCATCTTCGAAACGAGAATAGGTGGCGGTGTTTCGAATATATTCCTCTTCCCATCATTGTCCCTCGTCAGCTTGAGTCCGGACACGGCGGCTTGCTGGCGATGTGAGATTGTGATCGCGCTCACTCCGTCATGCATCCCTCGCCGCTTGCGCTACACCTATTCGAGTACATGATGGCGTCCAAGGCCCTTGCCGACGACCGCGGTGATTGACACGGGAGCCGATGGGCCTGACTGCTCCAATAAGCTCTCTAGGCGCTCTGTCGCGCAGTTGAGTTCATGCCGACGTCCTTCAATATCGCCTTTGCGCTACCGACAGTAACAGATCAATTTTGACATGAATACGATGGAACACCATGTCACTCTTCTGGTGTGCATGGTTCCCGGCGACCACCCTGCGACCTGGCGCTGCATGCCGGATATCGGTCATCGGATGGTGCATGGAGGCAGTCAGGCAGTAAGTCGTGATGTGAGGGTTGCCATATAGCTCGTGATCACGCTACGGGAAATCTGTTGCTTGCCGAGTGCCCGAGAGTGTGCTGAGCTTATTCTATCGGGCACTCGGCAAAAAGAACCTATGCCGAGAGCCTGGGGACAAGAACTCGGCAAAGTATGAGCACTCGGCATAACTAGGTTTTGCCGAGTGGCTGCCCTCGAGCACTCGGCATAACTCGGTTTTGCCGAGTGCCTGTCCTGGGCACTCGGTATACGTACGCTTTGCCATCAAGCTGTACTAAAATTATACTAAAGTGGAATATGCCTCACGTTAATTAGCGGTACGACTTGAAGGATGATGAAAAAGCTCCTCTTGAATTGTGTGAGGAACATGCGCTAAAGGCGTATGACACGACGACAACGGTGACACGACCTTCTGTCAAGGTCATCACTCAATAAAGGTCATCACTCAATATCAGTTTCTCAAATCACACACATTAATGGCAATATCTTTGAGGGTAAGGACAGCTAGCGATGGATGAACGGGACACAAACAAGAAAAAAAAAAGCGAAACACATCATGTAGTGTGCTTGAAATCTCAATAATCCTTTTGAGTTTGCATTTGAAAGATTGCTAACCACATGTTCCAGGTGGTGTGATGGCATTGTTACACACGGATATTTAGAAGTTGCTAACCATGTTTCCACAGTCAATGTGGTATTAAAAGAGAAACAAAATTTTGACGGCAGTAACCATCCTACAATGGATTTAGGGGCCCACGTAGCAGGATAGGAATATAGGATAGATAGGTGCGAACAGCGAACCGAACGAGAAAGGCTAATAAGGCCGCAGACGCCGTATCCGGCCCAAGACCGCCCCATTCCAGCCCATCCACGGACGATGAAGGAGAAAGCAGCAACTCGTTCTGTCATTACTCAACATCAGTTTCTCAAATCACAAACACTAGAAAACCTCGCGGCTTTGCGATGGCCAGTCGGATACCGGTGGTACAGCATTTTTTTTTGCGTGAGATGATATAAATATGTTATATGGTAGGTTGCGCTATAAATCTTTGGAGATAATTTGATCTACGTGAGAGTTTGCTGTATGGAAAAGTTTTGGAAATTTTGAGCAACTTTAATATTCGATACTTTTAATTAAAGATGTTTTGGTGTTGAAATTGTAGGCGCATTATATCGCATTTGAATGTTAATGCGAATGAGTTGGGATGGCCTTTAGATTTAAAAATTTTGCTTTGTAGCGAATTTTATTGCCACTCCTAGTTTCGATTGCGCTAGTGTATTATGAATTGGGAGTATATTTTAGCTAGTGAGTCTTTGGTTCTAAAATTTATTCGTGATGGTGAATTAGGTACGTTTTGCGCCTTTTGAATAGATGATGTTTAGGTACTTGTCGATGAGTGCTTTTTAATTTGAAGGTGTTTCGTTGTCGGAATTGTAGGTAGAACGGATCGTATGTAAACATTTATGCGAACAAATTGCTGAGTTGGTTTGAAATAAAAAATTTGATCTGTGACAAAGTTGTAGGTTTTGAAATTTTTAACTAATTTTATATTGGACACTTTTTAATTTGAAGACGTTTCGTTGCCCGAATTGTAGGTATAATATATTTTATGTGAACATTTGTGCGAATGAGTTGGAAAGCCCATTAGAACTCAAAACTTCACTTTCTAACAAAGTTGTAGGTTTTGAAATTTTAAAAAAATTTCGTATTGAAAACTTTTTAATTTGAAGACGATGTTTTGGCGTTCGAATCGTAGGTAAAACGGATCTCATGTTAACATATATGCGAATGAATTGCGAAAGCTCTTACAATTCAAAATCTTCCTTTGTAACAAAATTGTAGGTTTCAAAAATTTGAGCAACTTTCGTATTGTACACTTTTTGATTTGGAGATGTCTTGACGTCCGAATTGTAGGTATAATTTAGACCGTATGAAGTAACTGACATGGAGAACTGCAATTTTATTTTGGGAAAATATGAAGTTGTTTCATAGAAAATAGCTGAGAGGTGATGATGGACCGTGGGTTGATTTAAGTAAAATCTGAGGGTTTTTTTTTTTGCAAAGATGCCTGAGATGGACTGGATTGCGGGTTAATTTCCGCTAAACTGAAAGAATTTTTTTGTAAAATGCCGTGGCCTGGCACGATCTGGACCGTTCACGTGCCAATCCGATGGCCGAGGAACGGCAGACGACGTGGCATGCTTCCCCGGCCTTGGAATTGGCCAGGATTCATAGGTAAAGATTTCCCACAAAGGTCCCAACATCTGAAAGTAGCAAATTAAATTGAAATGTAGCGAATATAGAAAATTACAAATGTCATGAAATCTGCTGCATATATATAGAAAATTTCAAATGTGATGGACCTTTTTTTTGGCTAAATACGATAAATACGCCACATTTCCAAGCGCCTGTTATTCATGTGGAGACGAAAGCAGAGCGAAGCCAACGAAAGCACATCTCTGCCGGTCTGCCCCCATCACTCGTCTTTCTTGGCCGCTCCGGCGCCGAGCGGCATGAACTCGGCCACCTTCCTGGCCGCCGGCCGCGCGGCGAGTTCCTCCCACCACGCCCTCACGTGCGGGAGCGCCTCCACCACCGCGGCGTACTCGGTGCCCATGAAGTAGTGCATCATGGTGAAGTGGCTGAGGTCGGCGATGCTGAGGAAGTCGCCGGCGAGGTACTTGCTCCCGCTCAGCCGCGCCTCGTACACCGCCAGCACCTTCTTGAGCTTCTCGAGGTTCTCGTCGATGGCCGCCTGGTTGCGCGAGCGGCCGAGGAACGGCGCGAAGACGCACTCCACTACGACGGCGCCCGCCGCCGGGTGCAGCTGGTGGGCCTCCACCTCCAGCCACACGTCCGCCATCGCCGACCGCTCCAGGCTGCCGCCGCCCAGGAGCTCCGGCTTGTGCTTCCGGAAGACGTGCCTGGCGATCGCCCGTGACTCTGGAAAACATAACCAAGCACGTCCGGGATTGAGGATTTCTGATGGTGATGAAACCGAAGCAAAATTCACTGGCCGAATTAACTCACCGAAGAGCGTGAGGTCGCCGTCCTCAAGAACGGGCACCTGACCGAAGGGCTGCAGCAAGCGAGCACAGGATCGTCAGTCGCCGAGATGGAGATGACTGATTTTAGTAATGAATCAAATTCACGGTGGAGGGAGGGAGGTACTGACGTTTCTGGCGAGGTGCTCCGGGCGGCGGTGGTCGCCGGCCTGGCGGCTCATGGGGACGAGCTCGTAGTCGACGCCGGCCTCCTCGAGGGCCAGCAACGCGCGCGACACGAACGGCGAGATCGCCCACCCGTACACCTTCACCGGCGCCATCGCTTGCTCTGCTCTCGCGGGTGCTACTGCTATCCTAGCTTCTTGTGCGTGTGACCCAAAGCTGCAAGATCTACCGACGATATGGGTCGATGGAACTGCTTGCTGCAGCTGCTATTTATAACGGAGGAGGGAGATGGGGAGATGGGAGACGAGAGATGGCTGCCGGCTGCTGCCGGCTGCTTGAAGAAGAAGAAGAAGAAGAAGGTGCTAGAACATAGAGAGGGGAGTGGTTTGGTCAACGAGGCCCTTTACTTTCCTGACGTCGCTGCTTACGTACGCAGGCTAGCCCGCGTCCAGGTCCAGGGAACCACCGATGCTAAAAAAATGCTGGTGATGGTGACCTGCACTCTGGCCCGAGTTTTTTGTTTTTTTCTCTTTTCGAATTTTTTTTTTCACAGATAGACCTCTGACAGAAAGATTTCTAAAAATGGACCCTAGACTTGGCGCCGTAATTCATGGCGCCGAGGTCCCACGTCTCGGCGCCATAGGCTGTGGCGCCGAGGTCTAGGGCACGCGATGACTTGCCACTCGTTGAATAAGATGACGTGGCATTTGAAAGAAAGTGGGTGGGTGAAGGAAAGAGACATATTTAACAAACCGATATTAATAGAGATTACCTATGCTCGTGGGCATTTGAAGAAATGACGACCTCCATACATCCCCTCGGTCTGCATCTGCACTAAATAATCCTCACCATGCATGCATTTTGGCCAATCTTCCTTTCGGGTATCATATCCTCTAAGAGGGTTTTCTTTGATGAAATCACTTTTGCTCTCAACTAAAAACTCAAACATTGGTTCCCCAAAGAAATCAGGACCAACAGGGCCCTCCCACACAATGGGAGGTCCCTTCCTTCCCCCCTTTCCTCTCTCAGCACCGAAACCCCTCCCACTAGATGACCCTCCAGACATTACTACTACGCAGGAACTCTCGTTTTAAAGTAAGCAGCTATGCATCCAACAATACGTATGGGCCTGTTTGGTAGAGCTCCACCTGATTCTGATTCACCATGAGAGCTGATTCTCCGAGAGAAGTGATTCTGTGGCTGAAAGTGATTCTCTAACAAAAGCTTTGAAAAAACAGGATGGAGAATCACTTCACAGAATCAGGAGAAGCTACTTTTTCAGAGAATCACTTCACAGAATCAGCTGAGAATCACTTCTCTCCGAAAAACTATTTGGCAGAGCTCCTGCTTGATTCAACTGAGAGTCAGCTCTGGGAGCTCTGCCAAACAGGGCCATTATATAGGCAGAGGCAGGTGTGGTAACTGTTGAGTGGAGGTGTAAATGCACCTGAAAAGCCTACGCCCCTATAACCGAAAAGCCTAATCCCTATGATGTAGCCTTTGCAGTGACGCATAATGTCATGGTACAAATGCACCTGAAAATCCTATGGGGACATGACTGAAAAGCCTATTTGTACAAATGCATCATGTCATAGGCCACTCTTCAGGGTCCCAAAAAGGCACAAATCGTGGCCTATGGCGCCATGGCCTATGGCGCCGAGACGTGGGACCTCGGCGCCGTGGGCTACGGCGACGAGCCCAGGGTCTATTTTTGCAATTTTTTTCGTCAGAGGTCTATTTATGAAATTCTTTCACGAAAAAGGCCGAAAAAAAACAAAAAAGTCAGCACTCTAGCCTGCACGTCGAGGTCACTTTCTCTCCTTTAGAAGAACAATAGCAAAAGTGCCCGTCGCTGGTAAACGAAAATATGAATGAAATGCACTATAGCAGCAGCGCGTCTCACGTGTTTAAATGTTAAGATAAGGTTTCGATCTATCAGTAATACACTTAAAAAATATGAGATCATAATCGTAAGTTTCTCATAGGAAACCAATAACATCAATTAGGTGTCATATATCGTTAAATAAATAGCGTTCGGAACAAGCTGATTAGTTTTAAAATGAAGTAATTAGGCAAAGGTTTATCCTTGCCAAACGGACTAAGACATGCGATTAAATTCAAACGGAGCAACTACCAAGATTATTGGACACCCAATCCTCAAAACAGCATAGGCCATCCATTTCCAAGATCAGACACAATTTCCTAGAAGATCCTACCACGTCAATACGTCATTGTACCAACTTCAACTTCTAGAGGGGGATATCATAGCAACATCCGAAAAATACTAACAAACAATTCGTGGGTCTGTGATCCATTTATCTTTGCATCGACCAACGCATGCTTGGAGCGGTGATGCCAAGGCCAGATCGACAGCAACAATATTAAGGCAGTGGACACGGCTAAATTTGATCAAACCAATCTAACACAACAAGAACGATTGCCCAAAGGACTCCAGGAACCTGTTAGCCTAATATCTACAATCGCAATCGAAGAAAAAAAAGAAATAAAAGGGAGAGATAAATCCAATGCTTGTTGTAGTAGTCCAGTGGTTTTGGCTGGGTCTTTGAAAGAATGATCCTTTCCTTTTCACCGGTACAGAGAACATCAGGGATGTCATCGCGTTACCAAGTCACCCAGGGACGGCTGATCTCTGTGTTGGGGAGGATTCGCCCAGCGCGACCTCCGGACGTGAACATGCTTTTGGCTGACCAAGTTCTTACCGAAGTGCTTGCAGGATGACGGGACTTCGGGCGACTTCGGTCTTGACGTGGGCCACGGCGTCGTCCCGGTTGATGCGGGGCGACTCCGATTAATGGGCGAAGTCGGGCGAAGCCACTCCAAGGACTTCGGGAGGCGCGAAGTGTGCGGAGGCACCGAAGCATTGTGGGGCCATGAAGGAGTCGTACGGACTTCGAGTGGGCCCGCGACTGGAAAAGACCCAAGTAGGGGTAACTTTGGTACGGCCCGCAGGGGCATTATTGTAATCAAGGACCAAAGACACCTTGTACAAGGGTACGATTGTAATCAAACTTTGTAATATGTTCTCTATAAATAAGAGCACCGGCTCGTGATACGGGATCGGATTTTTGGGGGGACGAAAAGCACTTGTTGTTTGTCGTGTTGCCTTCCTAGGACATAGGGAAGTGTTTGTTTTCCCCACTGTGTGGGAAGTTACACCCAACAGTTTGGCGCCGTCCGTGGTTCGTTCCGAAGTGCCACCATGCCGAACAGCAAAAAATCAAAAGCCACTACACAAAAGCCGCCCGATGATCCGTCGGCGGCGCAGCAAGCTCTGACCACGGCGAACTCGCAGATACCGCGAGGTCCGCCGGGCGAAGAGCCGTCACTCGAAGACCTGGCCACTGGGGACCTCGAAGTGGGTCTCCTGGAGGCAGGAATTCCCGAAGAAGACATACTGGCGCTGCGTAGGGTCGAAGGTTTGCTGTTGCAAAAGTACAATGCAAGCAAACCTTCGTCCTCGCAGGCGCAGACACGCTCGAAGGCGGCGGCTGCGGCCGCCAAGGGGGCCGACCCTCGGGCCGAGGAGGAAGCGGCGAAGAAGCAACGCGAAGACAACCTTCGCCTCGACTTGTTGAGGCAGGAGGTGGCCAAGAGGAGGGAGCAGCTGGAGCACATGCAGCGTTTGCGCGAGGACGCGCATCACCGAAAAGAAGACCCGCAGTTGCTAGTCACCCTGGCTCAACTCGCGGAGGAGAACAAGAAGCTACAGGACCAGATAGCAAGCCTTCGCCCGCCGGCTGCATCTCCGCAGCTTGTGGAGCACTGCGGTGAGGGTGGTGCGGAGTCAGACGTCGAGGAAGTAGCCAAAGGAGACCTGGGGCCCAGGCCAACAAGGTTCGTCGCCGAGCCGCGAAGGTCGTGCAGGATGCCTTTGCCAACCACTCCGCTCTCCGTTCAGTTGGAGCACACGCCGTGGCCCGTGAAGTTTAAGTTGCCGGCCTCTATGCCAGAGTTTGATGGGCAGTCTAACCCCAGGGAGTTTCTGCTGAGATATGAAACGGCCATTTCTGCAGCCGGGGGCGATGACACAGTCAGGGCGAAGGCTTTCATTATGGCAATCAAGGGACCGGCGCAGCAGTGGTACGCGAGTTTGCCTCGGGGGAAGATATACGCCTGGGAGGAGCTACGTGATAAGTTATACGAGAACTTCCAAGGTTTTCAGCCGGAGGAGCTGACAGCGGGAGATCTTCACTCCTGCTGTCAAGGTGACAAGGAGACGCTCCAGGAATACATGAAGCGCTTCGTTCAGCTTCGCTCGAGGGCACCGAACGTATGCGAAGACACGGTCATCGACGCGGCGATCAGGGGCCTCAGAATGGGGGCGTGCGCGGAATTCCTGGACAGGTGTCGGCCTCGGTCGGAGAGAGAGCTCTTCGAGATCATGCAGACATACTGCAGGTCGGATCGGGGTCGGCGCAGGCGGCTCGAAGACCAGAATCAGGGGAAGAAGAGCAAGAAGTTCTGGCCGCAGGGCCAGTGGGAAGAGCAGAAGCAGCAGACCTCGGGAAAGGGAGACTTCCCGGGTAAGGGCCGCGCTGTTAACAGCGTGGCAGGCGAACCTCCGCGGCAGAGCCAGCCGTCGCAGGGGGGCGCTGCGTCGGAATCGGCCGCGGGGGGCTCCGGAAGAGGAGGAGGATCAGACCGCGGAGGTCGCGGAGGTCGAGGTGGACGCGGCAAGGGTCCAGGAAGAGGCCAGAAGAAGGAGGGCGAGGGGAAAACGCCTTACTGTTTCTTTCATGGAAGGGATCAGGGTCATTTCACTGCGGAATGTCCTGATGCAATGGAGACGAAGAGGCGGATGGCAGAGGAAGAGGAGCGGAAAAAGCATCAGCCGATGAGGGCTGTGAGCTACACTTCGGCGAACATCGACTCTACTCAGTACAGGCCGGCGAATTATTGGCCGCAGGGTCAGTCTTTCGGGGCTAGCGGCTACGGGCCTGCGCTCCCGCCGCCCCCGCCACCGCCGGTCTTCGCGCAGCCGCACCCACAGTATTACCCGGTGCCGTGGGGGGGGCGCGGCGCAGTCTCAAGGTCTCGAGCTGCCCAGACGTTCCTCCGAGCGCCCGAGAGAAGAGAGAAGGGCCGAAGACAGGGAGGAACCGGCGGAGTCCTCGCAGCGCAGGGTAAATGTTGTGAACGCCATCACAGGAGGATCGGGAGACACAGCTTTTTTCTCGAAGAGGCAAAAGCGTGAGCATCTGCGCTATGTGAATCATGTATCCGAAGGCACTGTCTTTCACAGCGAATGGTCCCATGTACCCATCACCTTCACAGAGCAGGACCTGCGCCTTAAGCACTACCCTCATGAGGACCCGATGGTTATAAGGGCAATCGTGGGGAAAAATGAGAAGCATTTATATGGCACGGATCTCGGAGGCATTCTGGTCGACAATGGAAGCTCCGCGGACATAATCTTCCGCAGAGCATTCTTGCAGATGGGATTCGAGGAGCGAAGTCTGTCGCCCTCCGAAACTCCCTTG
This sequence comes from Alloteropsis semialata, assembly GCA_004135705.1. Taxonomy (NCBI): domain Eukaryota; kingdom Viridiplantae; phylum Streptophyta; class Magnoliopsida; order Poales; family Poaceae; genus Alloteropsis; species Alloteropsis semialata. The sequence goes on along the minus strand of CM014272.1, from coordinate 82,298,328 downwards.
TTCGGTTTTGGGGGGGCGGAGAATCGAAGCAATCGGAAAGATGGACATCAATGTCACATTTGGCGAAGGTCACCAGACCCGGACGGAGGTCATAACCTTCGATATAGTGGACATCCCGTACCCTTACACAGCTATCTTCGGCAGGGGCATAATCAACAAATTCTCAGCTGTCATTCACAGCGCTTATCTTTGCATGAAGATACCAACTTTGGGAGGAGTGGTCTCGGTATTCAGGGATCAGGAGGATGCTCGCAGGAGGGAGCGAAATACGGCAGTTTTGCAGAAACCTATTCATGTTATCGAAGACACAGCTCCCAGTGACTCCGCTGGGGCAAAGGAGGAGGTTGGCCGGGTCCAGCCTCAGGGTGATATAAAGAAGATCCCGCTGCCGGGCGCTGCTTCTGGAGCTGTGATGTGCATTGGTGCAGAATTGGACCAGCCTCGTCAGGCAGAATTGCTGGCTTGCTTGGTGCAGAACCAAGATGTCTTCGCATGGTCGAAGAGGGATCTCACAGGAGTCCCGAGGGACGTCATTGAGCATGAGCTCAACGTTGATCCGAGGGCAAGACCCAGGAAACAGAAGCTTCGGGTCATGTCCGAAGAGTGGAGGAAAGCGGCTGAAGCCGAAGTGCAGAAATTGTTGGACGCGCGAGTTATACGCGAAGTAAAGTATCCGAAGTGGCTGGCAAACATTGTAATGGTGCCGAAAAAAAATGGAAGTTGGCGCATGTGCATCGACTTCATAGACCTCAACAGGGCATGTCCGAAAGATGATTATCCACTGCCGAGGATCGACGCTCTGGTTGACTCCGCTGCGGGTTGTGAGTTGATCTCTTTGCTGGATTGTTTCTCGGGGTATCACCAAGTCTGGATGAAGCGGGCGGACGAAGAGAAGACAAGCTTCACCACTCCCTTCGGTCCATATTGCTTCGTTCGCATGCCGGAGGGCTTGAAGAATGCAGGGCCCACTTTCAACAGAATGATTAGAACTGTGCTTGGGGAACAATTTGATACCAACGTATCCGCTTACGTTGACGATGTGGTGGTGCGAAGCAGGAAGGCCGAAGATCACGTCAAGGATCTTTCCGAAACCTTCGCCAACTTGAGGAGATTTGGCCTGCGGCTTAATCCGGAGAAGTGCGTCTTCGGAGTTTCTGCAGGCAAGTTGTTGGGATGCATGATTTCGAAGACTGGGATCCAGGCTAACCCGGAGAAGATTATGGCACTCAGAAATATGAAGCCGCCGAGATCGAAGAGAGATCTGCAAAAATTGACTGGGAGATTGGCCTCTCTGGGACGTTTCATTTCCAAATCAGCAGAGCGGAGTCTCCCATTCTTTGAAGCACTCAGAGTCACTTTGACATTTTTCTGGGGGCCGGAGCAGCAGCAGGCCTTCGAAGACTTGAAGAGCTATATTGAGCACACGGCAGTACTGACTAGTCCTACTCCGAAAGCTGACCTACTCCTGTACATCGCGACGTCAGAATCTGCTCTCAGTGCCGTGTTAGTCGAGGAGCGGCTTAAGAATGGCCAGAGCTTTCAAGCACCCATCTACTTCATGTCAGAAGCTTTGTCGGGGGCGAAGAGATTTTACTCGGAAGTGGAGAAAATGGCTTACGCAGTTGTCATGGCCTCTCGGAAGCTTCGCCACTATTTTCAGAGCCACAGCATCACTGTGCCCACTTCGTTTCCATTGCGTAATATCTTCGAAAACAAAGAAGCTTCGGGGCGTATAGCGAAGTGGTCGGCTGAGATCGCGGAGTACGTTGTCAACTTTCGTTTCCATTGCGTAATATCTTCGAAAACAAAGAAGCTTCGGGGCGTATAGCGAAGTGGTCGGCTGAGATCGCGGAGTACGTTGTCAACTTCGTCTCCAGGAAGGCTATAAAGTCGCAGGTTTTGGCAGACTTCGTAGCAGACTGGACCCCAAAGGCGGAGGAGGATCATGAAGTTGCGGTGGATCATTGGGAGGTTCATTGTGATGGAGCATATTGTTCTGACGGGGCCGGAGCCTCAGCAATTTTAACTTCGCCGTCCGGCATCAAGCTTCGATACGCAGTCCGGCTAAATTTCGAGGCAGTTACAAACAATGTGGCAGAGTATGAGGGGCTTTTGCTGGTGCTCAGAAAAGCAAGAGCTCTAGGCACGCGAAGGCTGATAATCAAAACTGATTCTGATCTCATTCAGGGTCACATTGCGAAGAGCAACAAAGCCAGGGACCCAGAAATGATAAGGTACCTTGGGGCAGTCAGGGCAATGGAGAAATACTTCTTGGGGTTCACGGTGAAGTCAATTCACAGAAGCTTGAACGGCGAGGCAGACGCTTTGGCGAAGGCGGCGGCTCAAAAAACTCAGAGGCCGCCCGATGTGTTTTACGAAGTCTTGCACCATAAGTCCATTGACAACGACGAGGCTCCAGCGAAGTACATCAATGCCATCTCCAGCGAAGACTGGAGGTCTTCGATTATAGCTTTCCTCAAGGGCTATTTCGAACCCGAAGATCAGAAAGATCGGAGTAGATTGAAGCATCGGGCACGAAACTATATTATGATCGACGGAGCTTTGTACAAGAAGGGTGTATGTTCACCGCTGCTGAAATGCATCTCCAGGGAAGAAGGGGTGCAGCTGCTCGAAGACATCCATAGCGGCATGTGCTCTTCGCATATGGGAACCAGGAAACTTGTTGCTAAAGCCTTCAGGCAAGGTTTCTACTGGCCAACGGCACTAGCAGATGCGGAAGACACTCTCAGAAAATGCAACAGTTGCCAGCTTCATGCCCCTATCAGTCGAAGTATTGCTCACGAAGTTCAGCTCATACCTCCTATTTGGCCTCTGGCGCGATGGGGCTTGGACATTGTCGGTCCACTGCCCCCGGCTCCTGGAAATTACAAATTCGCCCTAGTGGCTGTGGAATATTTCTCGAAGTGGATAGAATCGAAGCCCGTTCAGCGCATAACTTCGGCTGTCATAACGAAGTTTTTCTGGCAGAACATTGTGTGCCGCTTTGGTGTGCCCAGGGAGTTGACAGTGGACAACGGGAAGCAGTTCGATAGCGCAGGCTTTCGAAGGTTCTGTTTTCAAATCGGCACTAAGCTCTGTTTCGCTTCGGTGTATCACCCTCAGTCCAATGGAGCTGTCGAAAAGGCAAATGGCATCATCTTCGCTGGCGTCAAGAAGAATATCACAGATCAGCCACGAGGCAAGTGGGCCGAAGAGTTGCCGAGGGTGATATGGGCTCACAACACTTCTGTTTCACGGGCAACGAAGTTCACGCCGTTTAGGCTACTCTACGGCGAAGAGGCAATGATGCCAGAGGAGCTGAAACTGCAATCATTCTGATCATCCGCCCCGCAAGATATCGAAGATGAGAAAGTCACGAAGGATACGGTCGAAGCAATCAGGCTGAAAGCGGCCCAGAACATCGAGGAGTATCAAGATGAAACTCGGAGATGGAAAAACAAGCGTCTCAGATACAAAGACATTTCCATGGGAGATATGGTGTTGCGAAGATCGGAGGCCGTCGGAAAGTTTGAGCCGAAGTGGGAAGGTCCTTTCTTGGCTTCGCAAACTGATAGGCCAGCGGCGTTCACATTGCAAAAGCTGGATGGCACTGTAGAGCCGTTCACTTGGAACAAAGACAGGCTGAAGAAGTACATCGTCTAATCGGACTCAGTCACGAGTCCGCTTGTTTTTTTCTTCTTCTTCATGAATTTTATGAATCTTTTGTACTTCGGTGCCGTACTCTTTTCCTTACAGGGGGAACTTCGGGGTTACTTCGCAGTGCCCGGAAGCGTAAGGTTTTTAACGAGGCGGCACCTTTCTGTAATCTCATTGTGAAATATAAACAATATACCCCCAAAAACGGAGGTGTGGCTCGATGTTAAAACTCTCGCCTTCGCGAGGGGTTAACTTCGAGGATAATCTGGTCTCGTGCCGAGGTAAGTGAGGGGCTGATGAAGCGGCATCTTCGGAGCGTTTCATCATCCCTCACTTATCGAATCTCGAGACAACAGTGCTTGGCAAGACAAGCAGCGTATGGCAGAAACGCCAAGAGGTTGGCCACCTCAGTAAAATCGTTCGGTGAAAGGCCAGTGCGTCTTCGAAGCGGATATGCGCGAAGTAATACAATAAACGCTGCGCAAGAACAGCGGTAGCAAGCCAGAAAAGGCGAAACGAGCGAGACACCGCTCTGCGAACCTTCGCAGCAGTTAAGCTCGAAGGGCGGCGCGGCGCGCATGCTAAAGCGCTCGGAAAGGCAAGCCTTACCCGTAACATTCGAGAAACGAAGACATGGGATGCGAGCCTTTGAAAATGTAAACATAGGAGTTTGCAGTATCGAAGAGCTGCGACAAAACACTTCGCATTCGGTCAAGTGTTTTACAAGCTTTATTCAAAGTTTACAATCACGGAATTACATGATGAGATATCTCATCGATCAAATTGGCTACAACTTCGTCAAGGATGTTGTTGGCCATCATTCGAAGCACATCTTCGGAAGGAATTCCCGGGGCACGCTAGTCCTCGGTCCCGCTCCGCCCTGTGAAGAACCGGCCATCACTTAGACCGGGGAAGCAGAGACATGGTAAGGGGGCGCGAAGAAGGGCGAAGGTATTGATATTCCGGGAATTCATAACTATCCGGTTCCTCAGTCTTCACAACCTCGAACTCGGAAACGGTAGCTTCGAGCGTGGCTCTCGAATGCACTATAGACGCCCGTTCCACGGAACGGGCGTGCAACTCAGCAAATTTTCGCTTCGCCGCATGATTGCGTCTCACGTAAGTTTCAAGTTTCGAGTTCCAAAAACTTGCAAATGAAACGCGCGGGAAGCGAAGAGTAAATTTCTCCCAGAGGGATCCCGAAACGAAAAAGTCACCAATGCACATTGTTAAGGGAGTTACACCTTCGGTCATCTGCGCAGGCTCCGGCAGTGGGACCTGCGCAGCCACCACAAAAATATCAGTCTTTACAATAGGGGCTGATAAGCCAAAAGCTTCCCTACAAGGAGCAGCTAACTACACGCCTCACACCTCCGGAGCGTCGGCCGAGCGACGGTCTTCGCGGTTGCCACCAGCAGGCGCAGAGGTGGGCGGAGCTTCGGTTGACCCAGCAGGACGCGAATATAGAGGTTCTGCAATCTCGATGCCCTCATCCGCAAGGCGCTTCGCAGCTTCAGAAGCCAGGCGAGCGCGGCGCTGAAAAGAAGTCAAACAGGTTAGTCACGTTGCAAAGTAAATGAACGAGTGGACAAAAAGGGACAGGGGGCTCGAAGGCACCTGTTCGGCAAGTCGTTCGCCCTCGGCGACGGCGAAGCGGTACCCGACCCGGTGGAAGAAGCCGGAGATGAAGTTCTTGGCAATGTTCTTCGCCAGGACAGGAAGTTGTTCCGGGTTCAGCTCCGAAGGCCAGGGGAAATCTGCTTGGCGAAGACGGCGAAGGTCGCTCTTGGTCAGGAAGGGCTCTGCCTGCCCCACTGATGTGTCCGGCTCCCGAAGAAGTTGGCATACGCTCATTGCGAGGGTGCGGGCAGCGACAACGGCGCCAAGCTCACCGAAGGCACGGCCCCGTCCATTTCGCGCGCACAAGCGCCAAGCCAGGCGAAGATTTCCTCGAGCGTCGCGGTTTGCACGTCAAGGGGCTGGGCAAGCCCAAGTACCCCGAAGCTCTGAAGCGTGAGGTCGAATTGTTCCTTAACAAAGGCCAGCCCAGAGCGAACCTCCGACGTGAGGTCGCGAAGCTTTTCTTGGGCAACACTGGTTTCCTCCTCCAAGACCTTCGCGCGATCCTGATGCGTCTTCGCGTTTCTGATCGCTGTTTCATAGGCAGTACGCTCCACAGCAAGAGCCTCGTTGCGCTCTGTCAGCTCTTCAGCATGTTTATAGAGCACGTCGAAGTCCTTTTGTAGCTTGGCGGTCTTCGCCCTCTCTTCGTTCAGGGACTTGGTAAGGGCCTCCTTCTCAGCTTGAAGGCGTTTGACCACTTCGATCTCCTTGCTCAGGGCCCCGCTGTTGCTCATGCTTTCGAGCTCCAATGACTTCTTCTCTGCATGATAAGCACGTTGTGCAACGCGGCTGGCGATAAGGGACTTCAGAGCAAGGTCCTTCGCACAGTTCAGGGCATGGTCCACTCCGAGGCTCTGTAAGTCCATTTCCATAATCGGCGCGCAGAAGTGGCTCCCCATCTTCTCGAGCAGGTGTCTCTCGCGACGACCGCTCTCAAACTTGAGCACTCCGCGTTTTTGCCCGCCCCAGAGCTGGACTGCATCAGGAAGATTCATGCGGCTAGCCACGTCCTGGACATCGTCAGTGCACACAAAGTACGCACTGCTGCTGCTCACTGGGCTGGCGCCCGAAGCGGTGCCAGCACTGCTTTCGCTGGAAAAGGACTTCTTCTCCTCGGAACCTCTGGCAGAACCACCGCTGGGGCCAGCCACAGGCTTCATCGGGCTCAGATCAACAGTCTCTTTCTCAGCTTGAGCCTGGGGAGTCGAAGAAACGACATCGACTTCGGGAGTCTCCTCATCGCTCTCGGCCTCCATATCGCTGTATTCAATCTGATATGGCAGGTGGCCCACAGGCTTAAGTGGCGCGTTGTCTTTGGGAGCTTCGAGGACGGCGGCCTCTGGGAGATCTTGAGGCGAAGTCACCGGCGGAGTTGCCGGAGCAGGGCGCGGGGCTGGGCCGCGAGGGGAAGTGACCACGTCTTCGGCAGTGCCTGGGCTAGCTTTGCTCTTCGACCCGGCGTCGCCGGCATCGCCCTCGACAGGATCTGGGGAGCTGTCTTTCTCCTCATCCATATTCAGCAGCAGATCCGGGATGGACGAAGTCTTCCGGCCGGAGGGCGCCTTGGGTCGTGAAGTCAATCGGCGTCTTTTGGCTTCGGCGCGAGCGGTAGCGTGTGGCTCCGTCGGGGCGCGCTTCCCTTGGTTCCTGCGCCGTTTTTCAGCCTGTTCGAGGCGAGCAGACACAGCTTCGCGAACAGGCGCTTCTACTTTGAAGAAGCGGAAGACTCGGTTGTCTCGGGCACCGCCAAGGCGAGATGCGATGTCGTTCGTCTCTTTTGGGGACTCCGGCCCCAGGATGGCGTTCGCCCGATGCTCGGCGGTAAGGGGGCAGACATCTGCATCGCAAAAGTGCAAGCGCAGTTAATAACAGAAAAGGGCACAGGCATGCTTAGGGCCCAAGGTCGAGGGTCATCGCAAACTCACCAGCTTTTTTGAGCCCAAAGCTCTTTTCGAAGTTGGGGACCTTGATTTCGCTGTCGAAGTCGTCCCACTCTTTAACCTTCCAGCCAGTCCGAACCGGAAAGACTCCGGCAAGGCAGTATTCTTCCACAAGATCCCGAGTCCCGAACTCGGATGCAAGGGCGCGCAAGGCGTGCGCGAAGAGGTGGGATGGCTCTTCGGTAGGAGCAGGGCGAAAGAAGCCGTCTGCCTTGGGGAGGTCGCTCAGGACTTTGCAGACGAGTCCGCTGGGCGTTCCGTCGGCTTCTGGAGCCACTTCGGCATAAAACCAGAAGCTGTGCCAGTCATCGGGCCATCTGTTCTGATAGGCGGTCACGGGGCTGATGATGCCACCGCGGAAGCGGAAGTTGATGCAGCCGAACTGAGCATTCTTTTTCACCAAGGTATCAGCAGCTTCGAGCGTCTCGATGTACTTGGGCTGGTGATGCACAGAAAATGCCCGAAGAAAATTTGCCTTCGTCGGAGTCACGCCCATAGTCTTGCATATCCACATGAAGAGGCTAAGGCGCAGTATGCAGTTCGGAGTCAGGTGATGGGTGAAGAGGTCGTACTCCCGGAGTACGGAGATCAAAACAGGGTCCAGAGGGAGTCGAAGCCCAGCAGTGAATAGGTCCCTAAAAACAACGACTTCGTTGTCGCGGGGATGCGGCACCGTCTCCGAGGGCTCAGGGGCTCTCCTGGCGTCGGCAGCAAGGAAACCGCGTTCGCGGTATGTCTTCAGGACGGCGGGGGTAACACGGCTTCGTCCGAAGACTGTAGTCGCTGGAACGCCGGGATCGGGAATCTCATCTTCGTCCTCTGTGCGAGTCTTCGGGGGAGCCATCTCAATCGGAGAGGGGAAGTGCAGACCTGTTTTTCGGGCGTAACGCCGTGTAAGTTCTGCTTCAACCGGGAACCCTAGCAAGGGCTAACAGCAAAACCGAAATGGACACGACGAGACTTACTTGCGAAGGTGGAGCAGCGAAGTCGCCGAGTTCTCGAAAAAATCTCCAAAGGGCAAGGCAAGAGTAAAGATGAATTTACCGTGGGGGTTTATATAGGCGCGGGGTAAACCCTGGCATAGGGCACCTCGATTGGCACGCCAGCGTCGGTTTAATCTTAAAATTTTAGGGTTCAGTTTGAGGTTTCACCAATTTACCCCTCAAGCGTGGTCGTTTTAACTGTAGAAAACTATCTTAACCGTCTCAGAGGGCGGTTAAGTATCAACGGCAAGCACGGTCAGCATCCACCGAGCCGAAGGGGGCGGGAAGAGCCGGAGTTCGCTTGGCCTCATCAGGCTCAAGGCTCCCCTCGCGCAAGATAAGCGCGAAGTGTGAAATCGCAAGTTCGGCCCAGCGGAGCAGCCCTGACCCTCGCTCGCGAGGGGCTACTGTTGGGGAGGATTCGCCCAGCGCGACCTCCGGACGTGAACATGTTTTTGGCTGACCAAGTTCTTACCGAAGTGCTTGCAGGATGATGGGACTTCGGGCGACTTCGGTCTTGACGTGGGCCCCGGCATCGTCCCGGCTGATGCGGGGCGACTCCGATTAATGGGCGAAGTCGGGCGAAGCCACTCCAAGGACTTCGGGAGGCGCGAAGTGTGCGGAGGCACCGAAGCTTTGTGGGGCCATGAAGGAGTCGTACGGACTTCGAGTGGGCCCGCGACTGGAAAAGACCCAAGTAGGGGTAACTTTGGTACGGCCCGCGGGGGCATTATTGTAATCAAGG
>CM014272.1:82245317-82282092 GCA_004135705.1 Alloteropsis semialata | reverse complement strand
TTAAACCAAAAGTCATCACAACCCATTCAAATAGACCAACAAAGCCGGGACATTTAAAGGCCGTTTTGTATACGTCTTCCTCGGCCATAAAGATTTGATTATATCCCGCATTGCCGTCAAGAAAGCTAATAACCTTATGTCCAGAAGCATCATTAATAAGCATATCGGCTATAGGCATAGGATATTCATCTTTGGGAGTCGCTCTATTAAGATCTCTAAAATCAATGCACACTCTAATTTTATTGGAACTTTTCTTTTCAACAGGCACAATATTAGAGATCCATTCAGCATAGCGACATGGCCGAATAAACTTAGCTTCAAGCAAACGATTAACCTCTTCTTTTATGCGATCATAAAACAAAGGATTGAATCGTCTATTGCCTTGTTTATATGGCCTAAAACCAGGTTTAATCGGTAAACGATGTTCAACTAAATCACGACTTAAACCAGGCATCTCATGATACTCCCAAGCAAAGCAATCAGAATATTCTTTCAATAACTCGATTAATTCAACCTTATAATCGGCTTTCAAATTTTGATTTACAAAAGTCGGCCTTGGAATAGAACCATCACCTATATCTATCTTTTCTAAAGGATCAGCTGACGTAAATCCTTGTCCTAATTTCTCTACTTCTTCAAAATCATTAATGGCTTCACATGCATCGTTCATATTGGACCGATAATGCTCCACCCTTTCCTTCAACCACTTCTCGCTTGTATCCATCTACTCTTCATCATCTGAATCAACCGATTTTGACACCGGCCTTAGAGCAGCGGACACGAAGCCATCCTTAGTACAAGCAAGGAACTCAAAGTCCGAAATATCAATCCCGGTCAAGCACTTGACATTATCATGAGTTCCCAAAATAGATGCATCGGCCATAGCAACACATGCCGAAGTATCCGCATGAACAACCTCAACTTCGTCACCAACCCATTGAATCAAGCATTGATGCAAGGTAGAAGGCACACATTGATTTACATGAATCCAATCGCGCCCCAAAATAACACTGAAGTTACCTTGCACCTCCGTGACGAAGAAAGCAGTTGCCAGCGTCTTGCTCCCAATGGTAAGCTCCAAGGATGCAACTCCCTTGGCACTCATTGGTTCTCCTCCTCCAACGCCGCTAATCGTCATGCTTATCTTGATGAGCTCGCTGCCCAAACCTCCCAACTTTTTATACAAAGTGTATGGCATGAGGTTCACAATAGCACCACCATCAACAAGCATCCTAGAAATCGGCTTTCCTTTAATGTGACCCTTCACATAAAGAGCTTTCAGATGATTATCCGATTCTAAGGGCCTCTGAAATATGGCATTCTTGGGAGCAAAGTCAACTTGAGCCATTTGTTCATCATCTCCGACAAAGCAATAGTCGGCGTTCAAGTAGATAACATTGATATCCATGTCAGTTCGGCTAAGTGAAGGCTCAAAATCAACAGCTTCATCCTCATTGCCCATCTGAGTATCTGTAATTGCAGTGGGCGGAATCGAAACTTTATCCGAAAACGAAAACGCATCAGCTACCGACTCCCTGGGCGACACCGGTCTGACCGGTTCCCCTTGACCGGTCTGACCGGTTCCAGTTGCCAGAACTGGAACAGGGACGGGCAACCGGTCTGACCGGTCAGGGACACCGGTCTGACCGGTCTCGGCTACGTCAGCCGAAACTGCTGCAGATGGCTCGGCCTTTTCTGGTGTCTTGGCCTGAACATCTTGATCATCAGAACCATCCTTAGAGTTATGACCAGCTGCTGGAATCATCGGCTTAGCCTCATTGAACCACTCCTCCCGCTTCTTAGCCGATTCTTCCTCCCTTTGCTTCTGAGTGCGCAACCGCTGCAACCTCCTCTTCTGAGAATGAGTCAAACCAGGAGGACACCACTTTGGCTGCGTATACTGAGGTAATGGCACCTTCTTCACCTTTTTTGTGGCCGATGCGCCAATAATATTGGGCCCATCTGCCATTGATGTGTCAACTGCCATGGAGCCAATTTGAATCATATTCTTCACAATTGGCTTTGGAATCACAGGAGCAGGCTCTTCTTTCTTCTGCACGGGGCGATATTCCTGCCTGGCCGGCTCTTTGCACGGCCTCCTTTGGTGACCGGTCGGCGGCACCGGTCTGACCGGTGGCTGCTGCTGTGGCACAGCTGCCGGCCTCCATTGGACACCGGTCTGACCGGTCGGCGGAACCGGTCTGACCGGTCCGTGCTGCTGGGGCACAAACGCCGGTCTTGGTTGAAATCCTGCAGGCCTAGGTTGTGGTGGATTCATCCTTGCATGAACAGGAACCCCAGGCCGTGGTTGATTTGGTGCAGGACAGTAAGGCACATACATAATCCCATCCCTCCAAATAGGCTGAGGAGGGGGAGGTGGAAACGGCCTCCATGGCCTAGAAGGACCAACACCATGGGATGAGCTTGGACCCTGATTCCATTGTCCTCTTGGTGCCTTCATCGCACTAAAATTCCTTGGCGGTGAACTTGGTCTCTTTTTTGGTGGCCGATCCTGTTGAACGGCCGCATTATGCATATGCTTCGCCATGACTTGATCAAAGGTTGCCTTCGGCTTGAAAGTCTTCCCCTGATCTTTGTCCTGGTTCGTCTTCCAAGTTCCCACTTCAGGACGCTTAGGCACAAACGTTTGGACCGGCCTCTGGGCCGGACCGGTCTGACCGGTCAAAGCCACCGGTCTGACCGGTGCCCCCTGGGCAGCAGGAGCAACCGGCCTTTGATCCCGCGCTTGAGAGCTTGATTCTCCCCTAATTTCAGAATTCTTCACTGTAATAGTCAAGATCTTCTTTCCATCAGGAGCTTGTTTCAGCACAACCTCTCTCCCAAGCACTTTGTCAGTTTCCATCACCTTCCTCGGTTCACCAATCACAACATTCTTGCCTCCTGTCGTATCGGCATTGTCGGGCCGAACCAACATCTTGGCATCCTGAAGATCCATGGTATTGACCATCATGTTGTTGACTAGAAACGGGCGCTTGTCCACTTGCATCTCACTCAAACTCAATCGTCCATCATTTAAAGCCGATTGAATCTGTCGACGAAAGAAATTACAATCATTAGTCGCATGAGAAAATGAGTTATGAAATTTACAATAAGCACGCCATTTTAACTCCTCAAGTGATGGAATATTAAAAGAACATTTGATATATCCATTCTTATGTAATTCATCAAAAATCTTATCACACTTGGATACATCAAAAGTAAATTTCATCTCCTCCTGCCGATTCCTATGAGTCGGCTTTAGAGATGTGCAAGTAAAAGCTTTATTAGATGCTGGCCATACAAATTCAGCAGCCAACACCTCATGAGATTCATCATCGGAGCTACAAGAATCACATTCTACATTATGCACACTAGCCCGATGAGTCCTATGACTTTCTTTTAGATCTTTGCTTCGGCTTTCAGCAGCCAAAGCTCTTTGATGCAATTGATTTACGCTATAGAATTCAGAATTCTCTAGTTTATCTTTAATGTGAGAGCGCAAACCATTGAAAGCCAAATCAGCAAGATCCTTTTCGGCAATAGTAACACCGAAGCAACGGTTTTTAGTATCACAGAAATGTTTAATATAGTCATTAACAGTTTCATCCTGCGATTGCCTAACCGATGTGAGATGTGACAATTTAAGCTCACTACTGCCAGAAAAGAAGTGATCATGAAATTTTTGTTCTAACTGTTCCCATAAAGTAATAGAATGTGGAGCTAAAGATGCAAACCATGAGAAAGCTGTACAAGTTAGAGACAAAGAAAATAAACGCACTTTTAAAGCCTCACTAGAGCCATAATCGCCTAGTTGTGCCATGTATTGACTAATATGCTCAAAAGTGCTTTTAGTATCCTCCCCATTAAACTTAACAAAATCAGGAAGTCTAAATCCAGCAGGGAAAGGAACTAAATCAAAGCGAGGAACATAAGGCTTTTGGTACAATCTAGCCTTATCCCTTACATCTACTCCCAAATTCTCTTTAAGAGTAGTAGCCAAATCAAGTTTGCATTTAGAAAATATTTTATCTAAATACTCTAGTGAATTATCCTGAAAATTTGGCTGTTGGGTGTTTTGTACAGGAGTAGAAGGTAAATTCCCCGTTTCTGAACCACCAGGACCGGTCTGACCGGTTCCCGTGACCGGTCTGACCGGTTGGGGCAGCGCCAGCTGGCTGGCTGCACCCGACCCTCCAGGGCCGGTCAGACCGGTCACGGCGACCGGTCTGACCGGTTGATGCTGGCCAGGCTGGTTGGCCGGCATCATCCCTTGCATTTGTTGGCCGTACCTCCCGAAAAGCTCGTAAGGTACAGGGCCTTGTGCAAATAATTGTTGTACTGCTGGGTGTACAGGATATCCATAATTTGGATTTTGTGAGGGTGAAATTTGCAACTTCATTACTAATTCGGCCTTGATTAACCGAATTAGGAAAAGTCACAAACGGTTGAGGTGCAGTAGGCCTAGAAACCATTGGATTAGATGGAGTAACAGATTGGCCTTCAAAATAATTCAACGGCATACCAAACGTAGGTTGTTCAACAGGTTTTATTGCCGGTGCTTTAAAATCAGGCGCAATTGGAACTTTAGGAATCAAAAGATTGGGATCGGCGGCAGGTTGTTCAACCATGGGTTGTTTGCCTTCCGATTCTAATTTTTTGTTCATCATCCAATTTACTAATTTAACATTATTTGCAACCATCATATCCTCCATGTACTTAAGAAAAGCTTCGTGAGAGTTTTCATCGTCTTGTACCTGAGGGATTGGTGATGAAGATGTAGCAGTTGTGTCTACCTCCTTGAACTTAGAGACCACGCCCTTGCGGTCCTTCTTGAAGTGCGAGAGGTAGTAGAGCCGATCTTCTTCTGCCTTCTTCTTCATGTACTCTTCAAGCCCTTGACGATCTTCGGCAGAAAGTTCATCGTCCTTTACAGTGACGATGTTCTCAAGATCCAACTCAGTATTGGCACCCATCTAGATTGAATTAGATAGAACGGTTGCAAAAACCAGATCTCCAATTCCCCAGCGGAGTCGCCAAAAGTATGTTGACGCGGAAATCGGTCAACACACAAGTGCTCTAGTTCGCGCGGGTCGCAAAGGACCAGATCGCAGCTGCCTCCGGGCTGACCGGTCAGACCGGTCAACGGCACCGGTCGGACCGGTGACCGCCGGCGAGCTACGGGGTAAACCCTAAAAGCGCCTCCCGGAAGGATCCGTCAGGGAGAACGCCGTCAGGGGTGCCCTAGGGTCGGCAGGCCACCTAGGACGCCTTCAAACGTCGCGGAGACGAAGGAAGAACAGCAGGTAGGGTTGGAAAAGCTAGGGTTAGGAGATGCAAAAAAGTAAAGGTAAAAGTAGTAAATTTGATAGATTCGATTGTTGTGTCTTCAATCGGCCGAATCCCTTTATATTTATAGGGAGGGTAGGTCTTGTCCCGCAAGGAAACCAAGTTACAACTCGTTACAATCTCGGAATCCAATTTTTAGAGTCCTAGTCGGATTACAACTCAGGTGACCGGTCTGACCGGTCCCCCGCACCGGTCAGACCGGTCCGGGCGTGTCCAGCCTCGCGCCGTCTTCTGTCTTGCTCTTGCGTCGTTTTTTGCCTTGCTCTTGCGCCATTTTCTTCTTTGCAATCCTCCTGGTCTTCGTGCCAATTTTGGTTGTCAACATCCAGCTTCCAGGTCTTGACGGAGTTCTGCTCCTTGGAGATCATCGTGATGGAGCTTCTCATCTCTTCGATCTTCCAATTTGTCTCGTCCGCGTTCGAATTGTTGGTGTCGACCTTCTTCACCAATTCCTCCAACTTCGCCATCACCGATGAAAGCGAATCCGTCACCAGCGGCACCATTGCTCCTGATTTCACTTGGAACTGGGTGAGGTGTTTGTGGGATGGATCCAGTGCGGAGTAGGTGGATGTGGTGGGATTTGAGGCTCTGGATACCAATTGTTACACACTCGATGGGGTTTCACTTCTTCGCGATATCAGATTCACGAGTTCGATACAGATGGACGAGGAACGCCTGGGATCTCGAGCCGTAGCTCGCCGCCGTCAGGTCTAGGGGTTCCAAATCAGGTTCTCTCTCTCACGAACTCTCCCTTCTAACGTTACAAGCTGCAGAGCAGCTAAACTCGTTCATGGGCTGTACTAGGCTTCAATTGATCCAGTCTGGGTCGATAGCTTTGGTATTGGGCTTGATCATACTAGCTGGACGACGGGCCTCTTCATCTTGCTTTGTCTCAGCAATATCAGAAGGTGGATCAGCATCAGGTAACACTGCAGCAGCAGCGTTCGTTAGGTTCCTGACACATCGGCGCTTCTTGAGTTCTGGCAGCATGCTTGGCTCAGGCAATTTGGCAAAACAAACATCCAGCTGGTCATCCGCACGACACCGAAGATGTTGGGCTATGTTTGAAGTGTTCCATCAGATTTTCAGGGGCCAAAGTTGCAGAGCGTTAGAAACTCCATTTTTTAAAATCATTAGCTATATTTGCAAAATAATTTTGACATAAAAAGATTGGGCAAATAATTTACTTTGCAAAAAAAGGTGCCAAAATGGACAACCAGCTTAGGGGAGCCCCCCAATAGGACGCTGAGAGAGTAGTATCGAAATTCAACAGGCTTTCGTCAAATCAGCATTTAACGTGTGCGTAGCTTTCCGAGGTTGTAGTAACCCATGCACGAGATGTGCCCAATGAGTGTCATTTCCATCCATAGCGAAATGGGCCGGTCCATCATCGGCTCTGTAAACCGCCCTCATTTTTCAATTGATTCACCGACCACTCTAAACCTAATGGTGCCATAGCAGGCCGGCGTCGGCAGGAGTCCAGCAGCCGAGGCCTGAGAAGTGGCGTGGCACGGCGGAGGCGAAAGCTTAGCCCACTTGGAGCAGGCATGCAAAGTATTAGATACCATGGAAATGTGAAATATTAGAAGAAGTGCATTCTGAGTGACATGGTTACTCGGGATGATGCATAATGCAACTTCTCCAAAAAAAAATCATTATTTAACCGTGTGACATCATAGTTTAACAGTGTAACCTCACAATTTTCTAGAAATATCATAGTTTATCATAGAAAATAAAATCTCCATATATTCATCATCCATGACATCATAACACTTTAACGAATAATCCAAAAAAACATCACAGTTTAACAAAAAAATAAGTATTTAAACAAAGATTTCATCTTCAAAGCTTTTGTACCACAGAAGCAACTGGTGCAACAACTCCATCATTGATGTAGGAGTCATCTTCCTCATCATCATCCTCAACATCATCTGGTTCGGGAACTGCTTCGTCATGCACCTAATTAATAACAGAGGCATCACGAGTTGTGCCTTCTTTGCTTGATCTTGTCCAATTTGACAAATCCGTATGTTGGCCTAATCATGTCTTCAATTCCATCATCAAGTAAATCGACGTCAATTAATGGCACCCTCATTTTCTGCTTCTGTTATGGCAAACAAATTTCTTGGTTTCATCGCAACAATATTGCTCCATCCCGCCTTGTTCACGAGTTTGACAAAAAAACACCTATTCAGCTTGTGTCGCCAGAATGTAAAGTTCATTCAAATATTAGAACCGACTCATATCAATATTGATAATCCCATATTTATCCCTATTGTATCTCTACTTTTGCTAGTAGTGGCAGCCGACCCATCATACCAATCACACTAAAACAGTACTACCTCATTTTGTGTAGGGAATTCGAGTGACATAATTTTTCTAATCACTCCATACCAGTTCATATTGCCGGCAGTACCATCACCCTTCACAAGCACACCACTGTTAGTTTTGTGTGACGAGGCTTCTCTCAATGGCAGCCGTTCAAAATAGCCAATTATTGATGTAGCATCTACTGAACACACGAGCTCGGTGGTCTGGTCGTTGAGCAAGGTCATATATCAGTTCACTTTCTTCCCCTTTCTCATATAGTTTGGTGATATACAAACTCAGTTTCGCAAGAAATGCCTCTATTAATAAATTGGAAAACAAGTACAAGTGACTATCACATGGAATAAAAAATTAAAAAATAGTACTAACCTTGATTTTGAACCACTTTACAAATTGCTCCGGGTGTCATTTAATAATATTCCTTGTACCATTTTTTGAGTTCTTCCATATGCTCACTACATCGAATAGTACATAGGTATTCAATTAATTACTCGATTCCACAAACAACTAGTACAGTAACTGTAACACCCAAATTCCATCACTTAATAAATTATAGCAACTTTTGTTTTCTTTTAGATTTATTTAGGTTTATTGAGTTTTCTTCTATTTAAATTTGTGGCCTTAAATACTTAAACAATAATTAATTAATCTTAGTTCAACAAGTGAATGTTGCATCTCATGCCTTTGCATTATTTTGATTGATTGTGTGATTCCTAAATCCTCTCCAAACTCAAATCCCACTCAAATCTCTCCCAAACATCCCCAAATTCAAATCCAAATAAAAATTCAAACCTTAACCTTTTCCCTCCTTCCTCCCTCTCCATTCTAGCCCGGCCCACTCTCCCTCTCTCCCTTTCTTCTCTTTCTCCCCATGCCAGGACCAACAGGCAGTCCATCCAGCCGGCCCGCCCGATCTCTCTCCCGCACGCTCGGCTCTCTCTCCCTCACTCACTGCCCTGCGGGCGCCGCCCGTCAGCTCCATCCCTCACCTCCCGACGCCGCCGCACTCGCCAAACCACCGCCGATCTTTCCGCGCGCGCTGCTGCATCCCTCTCCCGCACACGCTTATCCGCGGCACTATCCCGGATCCCCTGCTCTCCCTCGGCCAACAACCCGAGCCCGCTCTCCCTATCCCCTCGGAACAAACCCCGCGCGCCCTGGCCGCCATATCCCTCGGCCGGAGCTCATCCCCGATCCCCTCTGCCCTACCCTCTGCAATAAAAGATAGCCCGAGCCCCCTAGCGAGCATACGCGTTCCCAGAACCCCAAACCCACCTCGCAATCGAGCTCGATTCTCCGTCAAGGTCCTCACCGCCGCTGACGAGGTAGAGCACTGCCGCCGCTCGATTTCTCCCTTGCCCAAGCTCTCCTTGACCCTCTCTGCCTTGCCCCCTCGTTCACAGGGTCCCCCGGAGCATCATCCCATCATCCAAGAGCTGAAGCAGCCGCCGGAACCCCTTCTCCTCCGTGCACCCGAGCTCACCGCCGCCGTTCCTAGTCGCCGACCCATCTCCGGCCACCCACCGACGTCCACAACACCCTGGGTGACTTCCCCGTACTCTGCTCGTACTTCCAGTGCTTTCCTTTTCGCATTTGGAGCACCGGAGCGCCCTACAGCCGCTCCTCCGGCGAGCTCTCGCCGCGCTCGCGGTGGCACCGCCGTGCTTCCCCACCGCCGGCGCCCCTTTGATTTTCTACCGCACATCCATGATTCAACGGTCGAGATCTGATCCCAGATACCGGTCAAATCCAGTCAAAAGCCGCCGGCCACGTCAAATTTGTTAAAGAGACCCTACACTTTCTGTTAATTAACCCGCGGTCCATTCGTAGTAGAAAATATTCATAGATATGCCCTTACATCTTCTGTTTAGGCCCCTGTCTTTTCATATATTATAACCTGCCGTCCAGTTCTTTGTCAAATCTCTCGCTAGCCCTTCTGGTATATGTTTAATTATGTTTAGGCCCTCGATTTTATTCAAAACAGTATGCAACCTTTAGATTTAATTGCATATTAGTCCCTGCAACCTTGTAATTAGTATAACTTCATCGTTTTAAATCCGTTTTAGGCGATTCTTGTGGCCACGCGATCGTCTTTGTATGCTCTTTAGTTTAGAATGCTTGTTCTGTACTTTTAGTACTGTTTGGTGTACTATTTTTATTTATTTTGTTGTATTGCTTTGTGTGATCGTATAGAGAACGTGCCGTTCGAGGAAGGAGAAGAGCAGCAACAGTTCGAAGAGGATCAGCAGCAGTTTTTTGAGGAAAGTAAGTGTCGGATGTTTGGACCCAGCAGTCCACACAGGGTAGCCTACGTGGTTGATTTGTTGAGGGACAGATCGAGGATCAGAAGCCGATGGTAACACAAGACGCAAGGATTGAACAGGTTCGGGCCGTCGAGATGACGTAATACCCTACGTCCTGTGTTGGGGTTGATTGTATTGCTGTGTATGAAGTTCCTGAAGGATCTCCGTAGTTGGGTTCTGTCCTAGGTTAAATGATTGCTCGTGTCCTGGAGGGGGGTCTCAAGGCGCCTTATATAGTCCGGCTGCCTTGAGTTACAAGTCGGCTAGAGATCGTAACCTACCCGAAATACAAGGATGCGATCCTATAACGATTACAGATATCTTTCCCTATAATTCCGGCTAGTTTATCTTGATCTCCGAGCTTTCTGCGGGATACGCCGCCTGCTTCCTTGCCGCGCGCCGTCGCGCCCATCCGGCTCGTCCGACTGGTGGGCCTCCCGACTGGTGGGCCACCCAGTCTGACAAACCGATTCAGTTGCACTCGGACCGGGCCGCCCCTTGCTGGTTGGGCCAATCCGCCTTCTGGGTACCCCTGGGGTCTACCCCCGACAAGCCCCCGAGTAGTACGTGGTTGAGAGACAAGTCGGCGAGGTCGTGCTGTCTGACGAGCATCGAGCCCGCTGCAGTTGGAAGCGAAACCGCGTGATACTGGAGAGAAAAGAGCCGTTTTCCAACGGATGCGCCGCGAGGTGCGTCCGTTGGCCGTAGCCCCCGAGCCTTGAAGCGATTCCGAAGGAATCGGTCCAAGGGTTAGTAGCCTTCTTCTGAGGTCACCGAATGATCAACGGATGCGCCGCGAGGTGCGTCCGTTGGCCGTAGCCCCCGAGCCTTGAAGCGATTCCGAAGGAATCGGTCCAAGGGTTAGTCAAGGAGCATCTGGCTAAATCATCCGGCGTTAATTTCGGCGTCCAGCCCCCGAGCGTGAGGGCCAGCGGAGTCCTGCGAGACACGCCGAGCAGTCGCCCCGGCGCCAGCCCCCGAGCGTAAGGGCTGAGCACGCCGAGTGGTCGTCCCGGCGCCAGCCCCCGAGCGTGAGGGCCGAGCACGCCGAGTGGTCGTCCCGGCGCCAGCCCCCGAGCGTGAGGGCTGAGCACGCCGAGTGTTGTCCCGGCGCCAGCCCCCGAGCGTGAGGGCTGAGCACGCCGAGTGGTCGTCCCGGCGCCAGCCCCCGAGCGTGAGGGCTGAGCACGCCGAGTAGTCTCCCATACCCTGCAACAAAGTAGAAATTCGAGAGGAGAAGGCATTCGGCGATATAAATATTAATGAACTCCGCTTCCTGCTTTTAAGTCTTTTAATTTCCCCGGGGAGTTAGCCTGTTACGTTTATGCACCTGATCCCCGATAGCCGTAGTCCATAGCGCAGGGAGCTGGGCCGCGTGCACGCGTAGGAGCATAGGCGTACGGAAGAGCCGAGGTTTCACGGATTAAGGCGTGTGCTCCCCGAGTACTTTAGCAACTTTNCCTGGTCCAGATGAAGCGATGGTAGTCCAATCGGGAGCTTTCAATCTTGATATAGGTATCCACAGCAAACTGTTGGAAAAGCCGTTTTCCATAGAGTATTGGGTTGAAAATACCAGGGCGCATCTGGAATTTGTAGCAGTAGTAGTCACGCACCGAGACACATAAGTTTCCAGACGCACTTGTGCTTGAAGAATTACAAGTATTAGCAAACTCATTGACAAAAAACACTTGATGAAATTTTAATGTCTAATATAATGCGTACTTAAAGACTAATTACCTTCATCGTCGTTGCCCTCCGCGTGTCCAGCTCGATTTTCAGCTGCTTTCCTCACTTGTTCCATAGTGACACCGACTTTTGGAATATTGTTGTGCCAGCCTAGCTCACCTCTTGGAAAGAACAAAGGGTATGATAGAGCATTGTAGCAGGCATTATATGATCGGATACCGTGTATGGATCTATCTTTCCCTTGCAAAAGCACACTATTACTGAACTGACCTCGGTACTCACTCCCCTCAACCCACACAGCTGCCACCTCTGTCAACAGCGGGACATTGTATCTCCTTTGGTCTAGAAACGGGTCAAGGTTTAACATTATATGGTAATCCTCGAGGTTATGATACTGAACCACGCTCCTAAGATGTTCTGAGTATGGGTTGCCATGCATGATACGCGCCAACCCCTCAATAACCTCCCTGTCCCTCTGTTGGCACTGTTCACGACACTTGCTCATTCGATGCTGGAGACTGGGGTCATCGTCGTAGAAGTAGAGTTCTAGGTGTCTGGGTTCAGTCCCATCTCTACCAAACGACCTAACATTGTGGTACATTTGACCATGGGCACGGAATGTATACACCCATGCGGTCCTCATATCCGTTGTGATACGATCAAGGTGACAGTATAGAGAAGTAAATGAAAAATGGCCTTTGAAGAACCGTATGTTCGCCCGAAAATGGCGAGCATCGGCATCAGAGCTTGTCCACAACCTCATGAGTTCGGGAGGAGTGTCAGAGTCAGATAGATGAATCTTTCCCTTGCGGCAGCAGAAACCTTTTGGTTCAAACTAGAACTTCTTCGCATTGCAATACTCACAGTTGTCTGCCGGTTCTAGCATGTGGGTCTCTTCTGGCAAATTGCTATACACAACATCATACTGATCAGGCACATCAGGGACAGATGCGGAGTCTTCAGCATCCTCGCCGTGGTTGACATCATCCTCCGGCTCATTATCTGTGGTATATGTACATTAGCTAAACTATGCAGTAGAGTCAAATCAAATGCCACATGATTTCGTATTGATCATGTACCTTGGCCAGCGAAAAGATACCCCTCTTCCTCTTCCTCGTTCTCCTCAAATATCATGTCCTCGTCGCCATATGATATTTGACAGTGAATTGCCACTGACAAGTGTAAATGAATCGAGACGTTTAATAATGTATATCAACAAAGCCAGGAGAATTACCATCTTCAATAAATTCTTGATCTGGATCGTCAGCTGGAGTCCATCCCGTCCTTGGGTTCCCTGTTCATGTCCACATCAAAACATATTAGATATATTGTTTTTGTTCATCACACGGAACAAATATCAGGATAACACCATGAGCTAAAAGGGTTGTTACCCGCATTGGCCATAGATTGTCGGGTCACACACGTCTGTTGAACGGGCTGGACATGGTCTTGAGTTTCTATATTATCAGAAATAGCTGTCAGTTACAGGCTACACAAAATAGAGCAGGAACAAAGTAGTTATTAGTGATACTAAACTTACCGGTCGCAACATCCGAACGTTGTGATTGGTGGTTTTGAGATGGCTCGTTGGATTCTACTTCTTTTTGACGTTTTGCATTTCGACCGATGGTGCCTTCAAATTGTACGTTCCTACGCGTACGATGAGAATTCCTCTGGCCAGGCGGCACACGGCGTCGGGGCTCGGTATGATTCGAAGGCATGGGCGCATCTGGGTCTCCTCTTCTGATGAAGGAATGTAGACTGGAGAACCATTATAATCAAGTATGCTCAAATCTCTTGCGCTTACAGTCGATGTATCTTTTTCTGAGAATATAAGCTCAGGCGTCCAATGTGGGCTTGCCATGGCGATAGAATCAGGGTGCAGTTTGTTTGCTCTAAACTCTCTAACTTGTATAGATTTTCTCTTTATTTCACGCTCCCTCTCCCTATTCCGCTCTTTAGACAACTGTGGTCTGGCACCATTCTTTTGAGCATACTGTTCATGTAGACATTTTTTCAATAAGGCCCGCTGCTCCGGAGACATTTCCCTCCTTCGTGCTCTCCCTCTCTCAGCCTCCTACACTCACTGGGATCAAGTACTGCCAAGACCAGGTTGACGATGAGTGGTATATGAGACACATTATAAAACGATCGACAGGTGGTCTTATTTTCAATCAACACACGGGCACCATGTTTTATTGATAGGGTTAATTCGATCCATGCCATTACAACTTTTGTGTTTTGGAGATCTACCATTACTATTCATGTATTTGTAACCATGCCATTACAATTCAACGTGTACTCAAAACATGCCATTACTTACCCATTCGAGGTGTTTTCTAATTGTTTTGGACCAAACTGCCCATGTCCTTCTTCATCCAACCTCCTCTCCTGTTCATCTTCTTCCTGTCGCCACCAGCTCGCCGTCGGTCAGTCCTCATGGGCCGCGCCCGCTGCCTGCCCTCAGTGTGCAGCGCTTGTTGTCTACCCTCACCACACTACTCGCAGGCCTCACCCCCGCTCACTGTGTCGCTCGCACAACCGCTGATGCGCGGTCGTCGACCCCGCACGGGAAGGGAAGAGTTTTGCCGTCGCCGAGGACCAAGCTGGTGCAGAGGAGCTGACTTGGGACCAAGCACAAGCCAGCACAGAAGGGCCGAGCACAAGGTAGTGGCGTAGGGCAGAGGGTGGCAGCCTGGGGCCTAGTGCAAACCGACGTGGAGGTGGCCGGGCTCCTCCAGAAAAGAGGCAGCCACAGATAGAGCAGCACTCGCTGGGGCCTAGGGGAAAGCTCTTATGGCACAAAAGGGCCTGTCATCCACTCCAGCTCCTCCAACCGCAAATCCTCCCCAACCATTCCCTCTCTCTTCTGCACGCTCCCTCTCTCCTTCACCATCCTGGCCAAGTTCAGCGATAGCGCCGCCGCTGCTGCAGCTTAAATTGCCGTTGGAGTTGAGGGGAAGGCACTCTATGAAGAAGAGCTTGCGAGGCGGAAGGGGATAGCTCATTAGGAGCTTGCCTCATTGGTGGTGGTGGCGGCCGGCCCCAACTCGAATCACGGCGGCGAGGCGGCAGTGAACAGGAAGAAGAGGGGGAGATAAGAAACAGGGGCAATTTGGTCAAAATAAAATTGGAAAGGCATTGAAAGGGTAAGTAATGGCATGTCCCAAGTTAATGTAAAATTGTAACGGTATGGTTGCGAATAGTCGAATAGTAACGATAGATCTCTTAAACGTGAAAGTATCAATGGCATGGATCAAATTAACCCTTATTAATAATATCATGTCTTCATGTTCAATAAAGCAATCATAAAAATATTCAGCGAATGGCGGCGAGTGATCAGTATACCTGCACTTGCTTGAGTCATGATATTATCAGTGGGAGACCCATTTGTGTTGCATCCTTCCGCTTGTGATTGACATTCTATAGACACGGTTGGATCATCCAAAGGAGTTTCCATGTTATCTCTCGTCGTGGCTGTACATAGGATTAGTAAAAGAAATAGTTTAAATAATCTAATGGACCAATGTTCAAGAAAGCTGCCACACAAATATACAGCAAAAGGAAATGAATGATCAGTATACCCTTCACTGGCTTGAGCCGTTTCATTATCAATGAGACAGCCATTGGTGCTGCGCTCAATAGATACGGCTGGATCATGTAACGGAGTTTCCATGAGATCCTTCGCTGCACCTGTAAAAGATAATTCAAAACCAGTAAACTACATAGATCATATATTATGATTTTTACTTTACACAGAACTAATAAATGTAAGTTTGAAACCCAACAAAAGGGAACTCTAAACAAGATAAATTAATCCTTACAAATAGTTACATTTAAAACGTTAGCTTCTCCAATTAGTCAGGTTATGAGCGCATATCCGAAGTGTTTACAAAATGTCAATGCATTTACAAAGAAAACAAAACTAATGGAACGGACCTGAGACAATAGCGTCTATTCCAGCTTGTGTTTTCCCTCTTTTCTTTGCATACGCCTCACGACACTTCCTGTTCCGTTCGATTCTCTTCTGCTCTTCTGCATTCGTCATGTCTGTAATATCACACAATGCGCCATTACTACTCCTCGTGTTTCGCCCTTCAACTACACAAAGGATGAAAATGTCCCATGCATTATCTGTCATTGTCAACTATATTTCTGCACTTGTATACCCAAAATCTATCCAGCTGATAAAATAGCTGTGACTCAATACCTGGTACAAACCCATTGTGCCTATGCAGCTAGGAACCATCATCTTCAGAATCGGCATTTACATTGTTTTCGCCAACAGCTATGACCTGTGTGGGGTCTATGAACGACAATAGGTTTGTAATTAATCGGTTCATTGAACAGTGGACCATATAGACTCTAAAACATGCAAAAACAGGCAATAAACCAGGCACCTGGTAGTTGAAGTTGTGTTTTCCCTTTCTGCCGTGCATATGCCTCATGATGCTTCCTGTTACGTTCAATTCTCTTCTGTTCTTCCGTGCTCGCCATATTTGAAATATCGCCAACTACACAAATGGTGCACATGAATATCATCTCAGAATATAGCTCAGGTTACAACTATCCTTTCATGACGGCTCACAGCAAACCTAGAAAAGGCAGCACATTGTTCTCTTGATCTTGATCATTGTCACCATCTTGACGGCGCCGTTTGTTGAGCTCTTGATGTCCACGATCTTTGAAGACACCAAACAGTTAGGTTTCGCGTAAAGCATAGAATTACATAATACCTTGTTTTCACGTACCTAGTGTGGTTTGGTTGGTTAAAATCTGCGAAGGGAAGTCGTCCGCCTTGTCGCTCCATCTATCAAACAGCATGCTATATGAGTGAAAGGAGCAATGATATTTATATAGTTCAAGTGCATATAAAATAATATGAGTGGTTAACTCCGATATTTTTATATCCTACTCCAATATAGTCTTTCATCCAGGTGTCTTTAGTATCGCAGATCACACTACATAAATTCTGCTGCTTGTCCTAAAGACCTTAAATTTGGTTAATTCCAACAACTTTATATCACACTTATGCCATTCCATATTTTATTTATGCTTCCTACTCCTTTGAAAATCACAATACATGTTATTTACAAAACTCATCTTTTATTGATGATGTACCCCTACTCTAAGATCATCTCAAGCACCTCCCTACTCTTTCATAGTTTAGCTTCCCTGATCTTGGCATAACCACTTTTAACAGCCTGACATAGCAGCACCAGTAGTCAATAGTTTAGCAGCCACAAAAGATGCATATGTATTTAAATCAGGAACATCAATGACAGCACCACATGTAGCCCGTGTTGTTGCATTGCTAAAGGCTCTACATCCCCAATACACACAGCATATACGCCATAATTTGGATAACGAACGTGGTTGCATGGAGGAGGCCCCTGATGACTATGCCGACGGATCAACGTGGATTCAATTTAACGTAGCGAGTTAAGGTCGGGGACAAACCTGTCGATGTAAGATCGTCACAGGGAAGCCCCGGCGGCGAGCGGAACAACACGACGATCGTCACAGGGAAGCACCCAGGTCGAGCGGAACGCCACAACGATCGTGGCCAGGGCGGCGAGAGACAGCCGGCAGATGAAGGGCACGTAGATCACCGCGTCTTCTGGAGATCCGTGGCGGCGGCTTCGACCCCGGCCAACTGATGCCCTAGGCGAGTCCACGTCGCCCTGGGCATGCGACCGGGGCCGCGAGAGGGCAGAGGGGCGACGCAGGCGAGTCCACGACGACGCAGGCGTGTCCACGGCGACACAGGCAAGCCCTCAGCCAGTCCTGATGCCCTAGGCGAGCCCTCCTTCTCCCTGATCGCGTCCGAGACTGGTGAGCGCGAGAGTAGGCGAGTCCTCCTTCACCCTGGCCGCGTCCGGGACTGGTGAGCGCGAGAGGGCAGAGGGGCGACGCGCTCGCGTGTCCACGGCGTCTGGTGAGCGCGAGAGGACCTGGCGAGCGTGAGAGGACGATGGGCGACGTGATTCCGATGGGCTGCGAGCGATAGAGGGACCACGCGATCTGCGGCTGTGGGGCGCAGGATCCACGGGCGTCGCGATCTGCGGATGTTGTGCGCAGGCTGAAGGGCGACGCAATCGGCGGACGTGGGACGTCGGATGAAGGGGCGGACGAAGCTGCAGACGGCAAAAGACGGTTGAAAAAACATCTATATTTGGTTCTTTTTAGTTGTAGAGATAAGTTGATCCCTCGCCAGCTTGTGCATTTCATAACATAGAATCGACCTACTTTTTTTCTGAGGCGATAAAGGCACACAAAAGGCTGCTTTCATCTACACCTCCGTAATCCTCATCATCTATTGCAATCTTTTAATGATTCTTTTTCGTTTTCTAAAAATTTATTACAATCATTTATGCTAAAGTAATCAGCATCCACTTAAGATTATATATCTAGCTTATGGTTGAGGGCAACTTGGTAAAATATCACCATGGATCACCAAATAATCCCAAATAAGCTGCACATGAGTAGATTATTTCATATCACTAGTGGAGATGCACGCGCCCAGACGCGTGTTTGAAAAGAAACTTCATAAATTAAATTTTAAATTTAAAAAATTTAGTAAAGAATAGTGCATATAACAAGGATATATTTTAAAAACCAATAAAGCATAAATTTATCATTACATGTATTAAAACTATTCAATAACATAAAATCTTAATCTATACCATAATTATTTTCACCCACTTCAACTTATAATAAACTAACAATATTTATAACTCACAAATATGTTAGATACATACATTATTCAAATCAAATAAGTCTAACTCATGTATTCGTGTGTCAAATAATTATCATAAGTATTTTCATATGAGACCCACAACAAATCAAAATCTCACATGCCATGTCAACAACCATCCCACACCCACAATTTAATACTCTTTCAACCTCTTTCTATCTCGACCCACGTCATACCTCGACCTAGATGCGGTTTCTCTCTCAATCTACGTGTGACACTCTTTCTCATAACTCGATCCATATGGTTTCTCTCTCCACCTCCCTCCATCCCTCTCCTCATGCCTCCCTCCCCCAGACCCCCTCCCCCTCTCTCCCTTCCCCTGCACTCCCTCCCTGCCTCCCACATACCCCGTTCAAATGATATAAACTTTCTTAAGGTAATTATTCCTTGTGATAAAAAAACTTTGCAAATGCCTAGTGTGAGGATGGATCACTTCTTCTTACAAAATATAACATCAGTACTGGACAAAGCAGTATGGCCTAGAATGATTAACGGATTTCAGAGTTTCAGACAACGCATCTGGTGATCTGGAGGTAGACAAGAGGTCTATGGATTTCATGATCCAGTGACAATACCTGCAAACTTGAAAATTAAGGGCATAATAAATATTCATATTTTACATAGAAGTATCCGTATTAGATTCCACTGGCTAGCTGGATATTGGAACTTACCAACCCTTGTGCTCCTTTGTTTTTGCATCAATGACCTCGACGAGCACAGGTTTTCCATCCTTCTTGGAGTAACCTAGAGTAAAATACAGACCATTCAACTAAACAACATGATTAGGTGTTGGTTTTGTTTTTTAATAAATTGCTTTCGTACGGCGATAACCTTTATTTCTTTACATTAATATATGCTAAAGCCAACACAAAATTGAAATAATTAAAAGGATACAAGGAGTAACTGTGTATCCATATGCTGCTAACTGCTACTCCAGTATAGTAGGTACTGTACGAAACTACCAATCATCATTCAGGAGCTGTGGAAAAGGAGGCAACGTAGTAGCCTGGGGAAAACTACCAATATAATCATCATTCAGGAACTGTGGAAAGAGGCAACGTAGTAGCCTGGGGACTAACTGTGGAAAGGCAAATGACGGAAGGTGGATGCACATGCGGATGCGAGAGGCTCACCTCTTTCTTCAAGGCTGTCGCCGTGTTCCTGCCAGACAGCACGGACCGGCGCCGTAGCGGACGTGCCGGCAGCGCCGCAACGGCGGTGCCCCTAGTCCTTGCCTCCTTGGACACGCACAGCTGCATGATTTTCTCGGTGGCCTCCGCGGGGTCCCTGCTCTCCTTCATCAGACACGCCACCTCGGCCTTGGGCAGCCGCACGGCGCCGTCCGCGCCCACCACCACCACCATGGACGACGGCTTCGGCGACCCGGCGGCCGCCGCCAGGATAGCATCAGGCTCTGCGCAGCCGCTCCCGAGCGCCCACGTGAATGCCGCCGATGATGATTGATGAGGTCGGAGTGGCATGGATAAGTTGATCGGTCTCTGTGGCCCGCTGCAGCACGGCGTCTAGGTCGCTGACGTCGTTGATGGAGTGGAGAAGCATCGCACGGCGGTGAGCGAGAAGGCGAGCGTGCCTTGCCGCGCAACTTGGCAACAGCAACCGCGCTACCGCCTTGTTTCGCTACTGGATCAGCGCGCGGCCCAGCCCCTCCGCCTTCTCCTTCTTCCTGCCATGCATCATCGCAAAAATCAGCAACAGACGATGATTCATAATAACTCTGATAAGAAAAACAAGGGAAATACCAGGATGATGCTTAAGGATCACAATAGCACACGATGGAGCAAATTACAGCTGCCTGCCACATGGAGACACACGTAAGCACAACAGATGATCAACATTGCAAGAGACGAGGGTAAGAAGAATCTTTGTTTGCTACATCATGCAAAATAAGGCATCAACATTGACGGGAGGATGTGCGCCAGTCTGGCCTGCTCCGCTGATCTGAGAAAAGGTACTCCTTCAATCAGGCAAGATGAAACAATTAGAGAGTTGGATAAAATACGATGCATATGAGAGGAAGAGTAAAAGAACTCTTCGTTCTCATTGCACCCCGCCGCCTCCTCGAGCAGTCACCAGAGCGAATCACTGATCGTGAGAAAATAATTCTCAGGGGAGGTTTTGGTAATAGAAAAGGGAGGGTTTTAGGACGGCTTGGGAGAGCAGTCGTGCCCGGCGAGAAAGCGCAGCTGCTGTCAAGGAGGGATTTAGGGCGGGGTTAGAGGTTCCTTGGCGACCACGTACCGCGAATCAGGAGCACGAAGGACACCTTGAGCATGCCGGTCATGAGAAACTAATGGCAGGGGAGGGAATAATGGCAGGAAATTAAACCTGTGTAATGATAGCAGAGTAAAAAATTGGGCCAGTGATCATGCACCTCGTTCTTTCCTTTCCTTCAATCACGCCATGCATCAATCACGCCATGCATTCTTTGTCGCGCGGTGATCTCTCGCTGATTACACGCATACTTGTGTTATTTCCTTTAGCAACATCTCGGTGGGTCCGGCGGGTACGGAGTTGAGCCATGGTGCAAAAAAAATTGGCTGTTCTCGCGGAGAAGGAATGAAAACAACATCGCGCAAAGGCCAAAACCGTTCTCCCCCCCTCCCTTTCGTCTTCGTCCTACCTGCTACGTGGGCCCAAAAGGATGGTCTGTGAGGTGAGGGTAGGTTTATGTTGTGTAGGATTTGACATCAAATCTCTCACTCTTTATAGTATAGATATTGAACTTCACTTCTATCGTGCCTTTTTCTAGTTGCATTAGTTCTATGATAATCCCAATTGAATTGCCTTAAAATAGTCATATTGAGTGATCAATGTGCTAGACATTATCAAACTGCAGGGTTTTCACTAGTATATACTATATATGTAGTCGTGCCATCATCTTACAATTGTTCATGGCCAGAAATTAGTCAAGAGGCATGGAGTTCAAAGTAAACACTTTGAAAGTAGAGTCCACAAAACCGCAGCCCAATAATGGCGAACTGTAACATATGCCTTCTGGTAGATAAACTTAATGCCGGATCAAATTGGTTTTATTAATGGATATACCCATTGTTTACACAATTCGACGGCCACTAAATTTTTACCCGAGCATTGGAGGCAGATAAGGAATCAATTGCATAGAAGTTGAAGCAACGTTCCAATGCCAATGGCAACAAACAACAGTGTACCCATTTGTCATTATTCATCAAGCAGTATATTTACATTTTGATCACACACACACTGACACACGAGATGTCACACCATTTCAAATAATCTTTCCACGCAATGCACCCTGAACTAGTTTCCTGATCTGGTTTTTCAATGAAGGAATGAAGAGATGTATCTTACAGATAAGCATTCTCCACCAAAGTCATCCGAGATCAGCATTTACCTATCATCAAAATCATGATCCGCGTCATGTATCCGTGTCAAAATCTGAACTGGTTTGGTGAGTTTGAGGAGCAAGACCAACTCCAGTGGAGGACCCTAAATGGGCCCCTACTCTAAATTTTAGGGTCTTCCTCCAAAAAATCAACTCCAGCAGGGCCCCTAAATGAAAATGCATTTTTCATGCCCACCCAAATTCTAGCTCCAAGCCCCCATTCCTAGGGGCCTCCAATCCCACCCTCAAAACAAGGATCCCACTATTTTTAGAAGAAAATAGGGGTCTGGGCTGATTTTCCACTGGAGTTGAGAAGTAATTTTGGGCCCCTATTTTTTGCAACCCGGCCTGCAAATGGATTTTGGGGGGCTTCAATTTGCATGCCTCCACTAGAGTTGCTCTAAGAGTATCCGGTTTTGTAGTTGAGGGCCTAAAACCAGACTTTCATGATAGTCGAGGGAGACAAAAAGGACTTTTTTTCTTAAATAGTAAAAAAAGAAACAAAAGCGAGCCCGTTGGCCAAAAAGAGTCCACGCGTAGTTGTGTTTCTTTACGAGGAGGCACCATATATATCTAGCGTCCACGAGCTCCCACGATCCGCAAGCTGCATTTGCATCTGACCTCCTCAAATCGATCAGCCCTAGTATTCCCCTACCTTTCCTCAATCCCCACCACCAGCAGCCATGGCCATGGCCACGCCCCTGCTTTCCGCTCCTATCTACGTGCTTAGCAGCGTGGATCTGGATCCACTTACCGGCGACCCAGGGAAAGGGTGTACGATGCTCGAGTGCGCAAGCAAGAAGGCCTACGGATGCGGGGAGCACAGCCAGGAGCCCAGGAGCTGGTGGACGGCCTCGCGCTCTACCTGCGCCTCGGCGACGCCCCGCTCGTCACCTCCTCCCTGGCCATCCGCATCAGCGACGCGGCGCTCCGGAGGTTCGACTCGGAGTTGGGGCCTGACGAGCTTGACGCTTTCTACAGGGAGATGCTGGATCTCGACGAGATGGATGCCGTGGGCCGCATCCTGGTGGCCGAGGCGGACCTCATCGTCGTCGCGCTCGGCTTCCGCCGCGAGTGCAGCCGTGAAGGCAATCACTCCTACTTCCTCGTCTACGACAACGTCCATGCGTCACTCTCCATGATCAACTACAACCTGCCGGATCTCTACGAAGGCATTGGTGCGTCGTTGCTGCCCGTCCCCAATCGCACCATTGGCGGCGGCGCTTGCGAGCTGCTGCTCATGGCTCGGGAAAAAAAAAGACTGCAGCCTGGGCAGCCGCCCGTTCTCTGTGTGTTCTCCACGGCGACATGGGCGAAGAACCCAGCGTGTCTGTGGCAGATAAAGGGGGTGAGGCGCTTTCCGCCTGGAGACCTCCACTTCATGGCCACCATGGCCTTCTCTTTCCAAGGCAAGGGTTTCTGGGCTGATCTCGCGCGAGGCCTCATCTACTGCGAGCTGCCGCATTACACCGGCAACTCTTCCGCCGTGGATTTCGGCCTCATCAGGTTGCCGGCCGGGTGCGAGCTCGACGATGATGAGGCGCTCAAGTTGATGGACCAACCGGCCAATCTGAACCGGATCGTGGGCTGCGGGGGAGGCTCCATCTGCTTCGTCTGCATCCATCGCGCCACTGAATCTGAAGATGACTTGGTGACGATGTGGACTCTGCAACTGCCTCTCAAGCAGTGGAAGGTGGAGTGGAAGTTTTCTTTTTTTTTTCGAGAACGCGCTGTCACACCCCAAAATTTCATATTTTGGGATGTGAATAGATTACACTAAATAATCTAAAGGATTTAAGAATTTCTAAAATTTTCCAAGATTTATATTTTATTACAGGGAATTTAGAATATGAAAATTAGTGTGTCTTGAATAAATTAAAACAACATAGGCCTTAAGAGCGGTTGTTGTGTCCTTGCTTTGGTGTGTCTTCAACGTTTAGTGTTTAGCGTCCCAAATCCTCTCAGATATCAATTAGGTTCCTCTGGATTCTTTTCAGATCTTCTCTAGAATTTATTCCTATTCTTCCTAGAGCTAAATCCTTCATCTCCAAGCTTCTACAAATATCTTCATGAGCTCCAAATATTTTATTTGGATTCTTTAGGTCCAATATCATCTCCGAGATTTGCCTCATGAATTTTAGAATTTTTGGAGTATTTTTCATGGTTTATATATAAATTCTAGACTTTTCTAGAATTGTTTAATACCAGGAAATTAATTATTCCAAAAATATAAATATTTTTGGGCCAGCCTTGACCCATTATCCAGCCCGGGTTATCCTAAATCCATCCCACCTCCTTAATTGGGCCAAATTTCACAAGCCCATTAGTGGTAGTGGAAACTCTTAGGCCCCTTAGCCTTAGAAGGGAGTTAAACAACTATTAGTCCCATATTGCTAATGGATGGAGAGATGCTGGGTTTTTCTTCCCATATATACGAAACACCATCCTCCAGAAAAAAAATGCACCATAGACTCCTTTACAGGAGGCCCCAAGTTTGGGAACCCCTAAAGAGTCCATCCCTGTTCACCTAGCGCTGCCATCCGTGACGAACGCCGTCGTCCTTCTCATCACCGAATGATCCTGGCCTTTTGGTGGGTGGCTGCCAGACGAGGTCAGCACTACCACCAGCATTCCCTCGCCATGAAGCGTCTCCCGCCGCCGGAACCTGCGTCATCCAGGCACCGGAGGACCTCCGCCCAGTGAATCACGGAGACCCCGTCGCCCGCCGGCCAGTTCCTGCTGTCGTGGTCCCCGACCCATCTGTCCTCGGTGAGCACATCAATCATCGTCTCGATTCTCTCATCCCGTTTTGCATCTTAGCCATCCTCTTTGTCATCCTGTGTAACGCCATTGGTCAGGATCGGAAGCCCACGCCATGTCGCTGCACAGCCGCGCACCAGTGCACCACCAAGCACCACGCGCTCCAGAGTACCGGTGATGTTAAGATGAAGCCGCCGCCATAGCTCAGGCTGCTCGTAGCTGTCGTACAACAGCCGCGCGCCGTTCGTCCTCCCGCATGCAGCTGGTGAGCACACGCAGGCTTCTCTCACTCTCTCTGATCTTCCGTCCTGCTACCCTATGTCATCGTCGTGCATATGATATCGCTGCCATAGTAACCCAGCAGCTCTGCCAAGCCAACCCTTCTCTACCATTACCACCGATCAAGCTATGACGTTGTTAGCATCTATTCTTTCACGTATTGTAGCAATCGGCCATGCAAAGTGATGACAGGATGATGCCATCATGCTCACGTAATGATCATTTAGTCACATCCTTTTATCCATCAGTTAGCTATTCCACGTATGGCTTAATTACACCTTAGTTCCTTTTTCACTTCTTTTATTGGTTAATTATTAATTATGAGATCATGTTTAGATAATACGTTGCTTAGTTTTCTTTTCACACATTAGCATAATCCTTTCTCAATCTATCTTTCACCAAATCAAACCTTATTAGTCATCGCCTTCTCTTGCGAGCTCTATTTATAGTGTCTTGCAAATGTTATTACGCTAGCCGTCCTTTCTGATCCAGACCTAGTAAAGCTTTGATAGTTGACAATATATCCCTGCAAGTTAGCATCTATGTAATAATTAAATTTATGTTGCTGCAGTGATACCCAGGATTTTAATTACTGGTTCCAATTTCATTGCACTATAAGTTTGCATTATTAAATAATGTATAAGCTTGTAAAGATCATATGTTAATTTATCATTCTTTTCCTTAAGCCTTTAATTGATCATCCGCTACTTATCAGTAGACTACATGAGAAATAATATGTTGACCACTACAGATTAGTTTTATTACTTAATGGTTGACACTATGTTATATCAATGGTGTAGCATTTATTAATTCTATGCCATTGCATTATCGCATAAAGTTGGAGCTATTAAAGTAATATATTAATCTGCAAGTTGCATGATAACATTCCTCGTGTTCCTGAAAACAAGCCGTACGTGCTAGCCTCCTCCTGAACAAATTAAAGCAAAGAGCCATCCGGCCATGCCCATGCATGCCAGTAGTGACCTCATGGTGATGTCATGCCTACATCATTAGCAACAATAGGGTTTTCTAATTCGTAATAGCAGAATTCTGTCTCAATCCATATCGTCCATTATCCATCAGCAATGTAAAGCTTCCATGTACATGAGGCACTCAGCAGTTTCGGCCATGAACAGCACAAGCACAATCTTGCGCGTGAACTCTCTTGTCCAGCAGAGAAGCTTATAATTCGTGATGGAAGGTTTAGTTGCCCTCTTAATTCCTTTGCCGGATTCATTAGTTGGCTAATTACTTGGCTGACACATGCTGACATCATGAATGAGAAAGATTAGCCTCTCGGTATTGCTGTATATGTAGGAATTCCATCTTGTGCTATCTCCCAACCTCGCGAGCTTAAAGACTACACTTCTGCACATTTTACATGCATGCTGCTGCTGCCAAACCCGAAAGCCTATCTGTATTTCTAGAATATAATCTCACATCTTGCATGTAAAGCCTGTGACTTTCCATATCTATCACTCATCTTTGGCCCTTTAGTAAGCACTATTTATAGTGTCTCGCAGAAACTATAAGCTAGTGCCTAAACTCTACAGATAATTAGGTTTCAGCCCTAAACCTTTACCATCGTTTGTTTTAGCATGCCGATTCGAGAGTCGTGTTTGTTACGTTAGCTTCACATCTATCCAAGTTATGCGTTAGCAACAATGATAATCTTGTTTGTTATTTCTAGCATCTATTAAAGTGTTAATATGATTAAATATTTATTCACCAGTTTTCTAATTAAAAGTTAATTAGGTTATATCTCGGCAAGTTAATTTGATTAATTGGTATGTAACTAATTAAAAGCTATTTAGAGTTAACTATCAGTTTTCTATAATTGTTGTTAATATGATTAATCTCAACGTTAATGTCTTTCCAATAATAATATGGTTAGTTCAACACGAATCATGAAGTTATATGATTAGATGTTCACACATGTTTTTATTTCTAATTAAGTGTTTAATTGGTCTAATTCCTACATGAACATTTAGATGTATAAAAATTGACTTAGTCTTATCTCGGTTTTGTAAAATAAACTCTAATTTGACATAATTCTAATTTAGGGTATTTTCTAAAATATCCTTTATATTGTTTTTATTAAACTAAAATAAACCAAGCGTATAGTCTCTTGTGCTCTCATAACATAAATGTTACGATAGTTGTCTTCTCGTCCTTAGCGTCGATCTCGTCGTTTCTTGAGCCCTCGTGACCTTAGCATCAAGCCCCGCCTTTTTGTGCGTTCTTTAATTGTTTTCTGTTCGTTTGGTGTATTATTCTTAGTTGTGCTTGTTGTCTCTTTGTTAGTGTGTGCTTGTGCCGATGTTGCTGCGAGTAGAAGGAACGCAATTCAGGTGCTTTGAAGAAAAGAGTTTCAACAAGAAGAGTTTGAAGACTCTGAGCAGTACGTGGTATTTTTATTGCGGAAAGGCAAGTGTCCCTAACCATCCTTCTATCTATGCTTTATTAAATATAATGATGATTCTAATCGGAACATGGAGTGACCACCCAAGAAAACAGTGCAACCACATAGCTAATGGGCTCTGGTCGTGACTAATTAATTAGAAGAGTTAACTTGTAATAACCTTACCGAAAGGGCAAGAGGGGAAGCATAGACGGGGTATAGCCGGATCTCTTGGGAGTATGCTTTGGTAAGTAACTCGGCGATTAGAAAAGGTTATGCTCTGCTGTGGCTTGAAACCTTAGCGGGTTGTTTCATGTTAATAATTCTTTGTAAAGGTCATGTAATGGTTCTCTGGCCCCTCACCTAAGGAAGTGTTGAAGAGGCTAGCTACCTCAGGCTATATGAGAAACATTGTTTGTGGGGAAAGTGTACAACCTCTGCAGAGTGTAAAACTGATATATCAGCCGTGCTCACGGTTAAGAGCGGCTTGGATCCTCTCATGATTAATTTATTTGAAGTTGATAATAAATCATATTCTGGTTATTTCTTGTGGCCTTGCTGAGTACCAACCATAAGTGTACTCATCCTTGCTTACTGCTGCTCAGAAAGGTGATGTGAAGATATTGAAGGTGATGCTAGGCGTACGCAACCCCCAGTCGATTGCCTGCGAGTTTGGAGCCTTCGTTTCCAGGATTAAGCGTAATTCTCTGATAATCTCTCTTTATTTACGTGATACTGTTACTGTTATTCACTTATGATGTCACTATATGTATGAAACTAGATCCTGGCATACATATAGGTAGCACTTGGTTTTGTTTTGAAACCGGGTGTGACAGATTTCTGCAACCCCTCCCCAACCCTGTGCAGCAGAGCAGGCGGAGGCAGTGGGCGCACGCTCTGCGCGGCCTTGGACATGGCGAATGGTGACAGCGAAGTCCCAAATTGACAGGTATAGCCCCACACATTCACTCCTATCCCATGGTTGCAGCCTTGCAGGATCTTAGAGATCTAATTTGGCACCATGAATGGGGATTGCAAGCTTCGAGAGAAAGAAGGGGATGGGCAGATGCAGGGGGTGTGGCTAGCTGCACGACAGTGGTACATTCCTGCAGCCTATTGGCTAAGTCTGGCTGGTGGCTGCTTGGTTGCAGGTCGCAGGTCGCAGGTGCAGGCGGCCGACTGGCGACATTGTGCTGCTGGCCAATTACGATCTGCTGAGCAGCAATGCTGGGCATAGAGCACAACTGAGCACCA
Organism: Alloteropsis semialata; assembly: GCA_004135705.1. Classification (NCBI taxonomy): domain Eukaryota; kingdom Viridiplantae; phylum Streptophyta; class Magnoliopsida; order Poales; family Poaceae; genus Alloteropsis; species Alloteropsis semialata. The sequence continues at coordinate 82,253,596 of CM014272.1, read as the reverse complement.
ACAATGGGATAGCAGTGCAGCACGCAAGGTTAGCTAGACAAGCCGGCAGCAGCAAGCAAGCAAACCAGAGAAGGCTTCTTTTCAGGATTCATTCCGTGTGGAGGTACTGATGCGAAATGCTTGCATCAATTAGTTCATGCCATTGCAATTATGTGGTGAGTTGTGACATTGCCCCTTCTAATTACTTGGTAACATTTGATAAATTGATGACCTATTAAAGTTTTTTTATGTCTATGATAATTGTAGTCTGTAGATGGAAGGAAGCTCTCTCCGTGTTTGCATGCATTTTTTTGTAAACATGTTTAGCTGAAGGTTTCCTTATGCAGCTTCTTGAGAAATATTGATAGTATTGTTGTAACCATATTGATTGTCCTTGCAGGGCAGAATGTTGCAATGGCTCCTAATTAAAATTTCGACCTGAGGTGTCCTATTATGCCCAATCCATTCCATGTGTACCTGTATTTCTTTGATAATTTGAATTAACAGAGCAGACAAGTGCAGCAGGTTTGTTCATTTGGTCACCTTGAAACTGCAAGTTGTGTACACATGAATATTGAATACACATCATCAATAGTGGCATAAGGGTCACTGGACACTTTCTGGCTATATTTATCCTTTGCAGTTTATCTATCTATTTTCAGACAAGAAAAAGAAGAGCAAGGCTATTTCCAAGTGCATACTGATGGCATTATTACTCAGCTGGAACAAAATTCATGAACTAATTAGGTCATGCCATGTTGATCCTTTTTAGCAACTGTTTGAAAATTGTGGAAGTTTTATCCTATAAATTCACAACCTATTAGAAGTTTAATGTGTTGGCACTCATTGTTCATGGAAATTATCTATACATATGCATACTACTTATGCAAAGATGATTAGCCAATTGTTCCTAATTTGTTATGATGGATTTGATACCTCGATATTTGCAGGAGCCTTATGAAATTGAGACACAAGGAAAAATTCATCATGGTGCTGCATGAAATGATGCATGGAGTTATCAAGCTAACAGTACAAACAAGGCTTCCAGACCATATTGCCAAGGTATAGTGGAGTCTTCCGTTTGCCTTTATGCCCTATCATATGTGTAATGAAATTCGAATATAACCCAAGCTACTTTCGAGATTCAACTTTAGTTGTAATTATGCTTGGTGATAATCGATACAATTTGAGGCCTGTTGATAGATAACCAGCTATGAATCCAGCGGAGGGAAATGGAGTGAGAAAATATAAACTTTTGCATTCCTATATTTGTTTTACTGGACTTCTTTTCATACATACAACCTATTGGTTCCAGCAAGAAAATATCACTTAACAAACAATGTAATAATCCTCATGTGTATGTTTTTTTACACCACATGCCTAATTATGATTCCTCCTGATTTTGCAGCTGTCTTTTTACAGTTCAACGTACTGCCTGAGATTATGTAATGACAACTTATCCATACCTTGGCACTTCATCAAATTTAAATTACACAAGGTATTGAACTACACCAATGGTAACATAAGCATAGTCATTTCTGTTGTGTACAGAAACTCGAAAGAAGGCATGTGAAACTTAGAAAGGGTCCAGCTGTTGAGACAAATAAAATTTTTGAACTAGCTGGTAATTCTATTATGGGCGTCACTTAAGAGTGTTTGATTACCAATTACAAAACTTTCATTTGACTTTAACCAAAGAAACAGCGATGGCTTGAGCAGGCTCTAATCAAAAGTATGATCACCTTATGTTGACATTAGTGGTTTTCCTTCTGATGTTAAATATGGATGCTATTTCTTTCCACTGAGGCTACAAAGTTCTGCAATAATTTGATTTCACAGATGCACATTATGGCTCTAAATATATCCTTTTCAACATAGTCATGTAGTTCCTGACCTAGATTATTCTTTGATGTGCTAGGTAAGGGTTCCTCTAACTTATGTTAGAGAATAAGCCACCTGCAACTGTTGGAACCAATCTTCTTGGCACATTTATTTCAAATGCACTGTGATTAAGTCATAGAACAAAGGTAATGCTCAAAGTTTATGTGCACCTGCAGGCTGCAGAGGAATATGGGCAGTAGATGCTTTTATTTGATGCAGTTTTGATCTTTCTTTGATGCATTGAGGTACACCTCAAAACGAAAGTAAATCGTATTCAGAGTTTCAGAGCACTGTCCTAGACGATGGAGATGATTATCATCTATGTACACAGACAAGGCCTCCCCTTAGTGCTTACCAGCAACAATGTTAGCACATCTAGATCAAAGCCTACGGCAGAATTCTTTCAAGATATAATCTTCCCCCTTCTCACGAGTGCGCTACAGCCATATGCACATTTACGCTCTCTTTTTTTTACCTCTCAAAATATACAGGATTGGCAATATTCTGCTACATTAAAATTGTTACCAACAAAGATCATCTGAGACTCTTTTAGTACTATATGCAATTTTGTTACTTCTCAGTTGGCTTAAAGGATAGTTAATAACACTAAATCCACTGCATGTCTTGTTATCTTCGAACGAAACAACCACAGTGGAGTGGTTCACCATTGGTATCAAAGGTACCTGATGTTACCTTCCTCTAAAAGTATTTATGAACAGCAGTCTTTATAACTCCATTTGTTAGCTAGCTTGAATTTTTCTTGCTTGCTTTTCAATATTCCCCCCTCCTTTACTACGTATGCGGGTGACTTGGTTCAGTATTTAGCAATTTTCATGCTGCAGTTTGGTTCTGTGTGGTACTCTATGAGGCGGTGCTGACTTTGAATTATTTGTGCTAATTGTTTTTTTTTGTGCCGGTCTTTCCATCCAGATATCCGTGGCGATTTGTTCAATTCTACATTTGTACATCATAATTAGCTGAAGAGAAGAAGTTGTAGTATGAATATTTTGCAAATGCCTCGATCACAGGTTTGGGTTTATTATTCATATAATCCCTCGTGCTAAACTTAATTTATTACCTTTGTTACAACTGCTAATTATCTTGACATATTTGCGAGCTTAGATATGATTAGATTAATAGCTTTGACTATTGGATACATGAATAAAAGAAAAGGGATGAGCAAGCAGACTTATGTGAAACTTGTTGGAGGATTTCAGGTTGAACTGAGCGAAGTAGGCAAGTAAAATTGCTGCTGTCTTATAGCATGGACCAAATAAAGTTGCTGTTATCGTCATGTAGCATGGACTGAATCACCCGCATGCTTTTCATGTTTAAAATGGATAATTTGTTGCAGGAACAGATGGTCACTGCAAAACGAAACAAGTAACACTGTTTGTATTTTTTGTAACCTACAAAGGTTAACCCTGAATACCTCATTGATATGAAATTTGTGATTTTATCTGTGCAAAAAACAATAGTGGCAAATATCCATGTGCATGCTTTTGTTAATTTTCACAATAGGGAACTCCCTCCAAGATGTTTGCAATACGTATATAGTTCTCTGAATACATTCAGTAGATTACCCATGCTTATAAGACGCAATAAATTTCAACCATACAGTTTTACTCTGTATGTCAAAATCTAATTACGACTTTTGAAAACATACATCTCCATATGTTTTCAGTTAAGATGTGATTTTTTATCTTTTTATGTACCATGCAGAACAAAAAAATTTAGATGATCTGGCAAATCCTCCTGCAAACAACAATATGGAGTTTCTGGCGTACAATTCGATGGCACTAATAGTGCTAATTATGGGCTATCACTTACAAATAACTTTGCAGATTCATCATATTCTGCTTCCAATGCAAAACACTTTGCATGTAGATTTATTTCCCTATCTATTTTGACTCATACAATCCTCTGCACAGATACTTAATTGTGAGCTCAGCCAAAGAATAGAAATGAGCCAGGTACTAATCAAGCAGACAAGATAGTTTTATTTCTCCATAATGACACTAACATGTTACTTGCAATCATCTTGCAACGCTATTGCTAAAGGCATGCACAACGGTTAGAGAGCAGCTGTGATTGCCCTGCTTTCTCTGTGCCCCCTTTTTTCCCCGTCTGGTTTAGGGCAAGTGGTAGACTATCAACAGTAGTAGTTCATGGTGCCCACCAAAACCATGCTTGTGTGTTCTACCATCGAACTGTACCGCTCGTCTCTACTACTAAGACTATCACCCATATGCTGAACCACCCCAGTTGCTCCCTAGAGCAACCTATATTTCAGTATCCTTAGCTACTGGCCTGTCAACGAACCAACTCTTGCTGTAATATATATGCGTCTATGAAAAATGCATGAAGTACACTACTGCTTAATGATCTATGCTTATATATATATATATATATATATATATATATATATATATATATATATATGTGCTAAACTACACCTAGGGTGTAGAATAGAATTCTACACCTAAGACCCAACCAGCCAAACCAAACCATCTCGGGCTAACCAGACCCACCCATTCTAACCGGTCCAGCCACACCCGTTAATCCCCCCGCGCCCCCCAACCCCCACGCGCTCTCCCCTCCGAACCCAAAACACGAAATCATTTTTCCCCGACCCCGAGCGGCGGCGTGCGGCGGCGGCGGCGGTTCCGCGAGTGCGCCGCGTCTCCAGGCGTCGGCGTCCCTCCCTCGGCGTCCCTCCCCCACCCCCCCTGGGCGTCCGTCCCCCGATCTCGGGCCCTCGGCTTCCCTCCCCGAGCTTGGATCCCCGGCTTCCCCGATCTGCGTCGCTCGGCGTGCGGACCCGATCTCCGTGGCCCGGCTTCCTCCCCGCGGCGGCTGTGCTTTCTGCGCTTCCTTGCTGCGCTAGGTGATTAGTGGGTTGCATCGTCCTCAAGTTGAGTCCTCGTTCGTGGATTTGCTGCAGCTCGTTTTCTTGTCTGCAAATCCGAAGGTTAATCGGAGCAGGAAGGGGAGGAAAGGGGAACGGGAGGAATTTCAAGCCCAACCTACGTGCAATACTCTCGGTGAGTTCATCAACCCCTCCGCAGATCATCCCCATGCCTTATTGATGCATGATTCATTGATTTGGTTGTTGTAGGGTTTTGGGTTTCCTGCGAATTGTCGTTCATTTGCGCGTTTTGTGACACACCAATCATCTCGATCAGAACCTAATATCATCAGAAGTGTTGGGAGAAATTGAGGTGAGTGGTTTGCCACTGCCCCTGTGCCCCACTATTTCCCTTTCCTGGTTTCAGTAATTCATGTATGTGTGGTGCTGTTTCTGTCGTATTTGTGTTCTTATATTTGCTTGCTCGATTATATGGATCGTGGTTGATGCAGTAGTGGCGGGGGAATGTTTCAAATTCAAAACCTAATGTGGACCCCAACAAGTTTGTTTACTACTGATCCATCGATGTGTGTCAATTGCATTCAGTAGTTCAGTAATGAAGCATGTCTGGTGCTGATCCATGTATAAGATTTTTGTTGTACCTGATTACCTTACTTCCTATAATTATTCACTAGTTCAGTAATGTTAGTGTTAACAGTACACCTTTTAGAGATAGAGCGCTATGCACTGCTGGTGCTGCACCTTTCTTTTTTAATATTATTTTGCACATGTGTATACACCCATTTTTGTTCTGGATGCCATTTTTTTTTCAGTAACACATTGTGAATGCATAGATAATGAGATATTTTTGTTCAGTAACACAGTGACCATTTAGTTCATTGCTTTGTATCCTGTGTGTCTATTAAGTTTCTACAATGTTTAACAAATTAATTAGTTCAGTAACATATTTGAGTAATTATGTTCAGTAATCGGTTTCAGTGTCTAGTAAGTGTGTAGTCAGTTTTTGTCTAGTAAATTATGTTCAGTAATACCCTTTTGTCTATTAAATTATGTTCAGTAATACCCTTTGAATATAGCGCATTAATTAGTAAAAATCATATGTTACTGATCGTTTTGCCTTTTTCATTCAGTAGCATTGACCATAGGTAATTTTTTTCTCTTTTTTTAACTGAACTATTTTTCTCTTATTTGTTCATTCCCGATGTGTTGATTCCATACCTTTTCTCATTGCTTCTTTCATTTTCTGTGCAGACGTGTTTTTTTGCGTGCAAAACAAAAGTACATTTCTCCGGCGACGGACACTGGGGAGGGTGTTGCAGAGAATATCGTGAAATCTTTTCAAGATGGAGGGAAATGCGAAGCTTGGTATATTAATTTCTTTGGCCAATGTGTGATGATGGACGATGAGCAAGTAAACCCTGTCTTTACTCGGAAAAGGCTCTTCCTGCCTTACGGCGTTGCGGTATGTTCATTCATGCCCAGTAAATCAGTAACATGTGCACACCAACTCTCAATTTTCATTATTCTAAGTCCTCCATTAAATCAGTTTCCTAATTCAGTAAGTCAGTAATATGAGAACATTCATCTATTTTTTCTTCCTGTCAGTTTTTTAGTAATTCAGTAAATCAGTTTCTGATTCAGTAATATGTGCACATTCTCCACTTTTTCCCCTGATTCATTAAGTACTTTATAATTCTTTTCATTTACATGCCAACACAGGATTCACTTCTTTTTGATACTTACAACACCGGATCTCAGTATTCACCAGAGGTTACAGTCCAGTATCTACGCCAGCTTTTTGATGAGACAGCAATATTGCAAGCTAAACTGGTATGCATTCCGTCAATATTCCAGTATCATTTGCTATGTATGAAGTGATTGACATATATGATCATTTTTTTTGGATAATAGTTCTACATGCATGATGTGCCTAACATATATGATCCATTTTTCCTCCTAGGTCTTTCTCCCTGTCCGTCATGAGTCTTGTTGGTCGTTGTACTGTGTTAATTTGGCGCATGGCCAGATTGATATCCTTGACCCATCCCCTAGGACTGACCACAGTCAGCAAGCCTACCATGGTGCAATATTTGAGCGGATTCGGAATAGGCTCAACGATGCTTTTCAATCATTCACGAAAGGCAAATTTACGGATTTCAGCGGCTGGGGTTTGCCTTTTGTGCCTGTGCCACATCATGTGGAAAGCAATGATTCTGGCTTCTTTGTCATGCTTTTTATGGAGCATTATGATGGAGAGAAACGGAAGTTGGACATCGATATAGACCCTGTAAGTATCTACCACCATACACACTATTCTGGCTGCATTGTAGTCTTCTCAGTTTTTGCTTAATTTGAACATGTTTGGGATGTCCGTTTCTTTAACTTGTTATCTATGTCTTCACTATGGTTTAATGCAGAGTCTTGGATCCCAGTATAGGGCTCAGTTTCTCTACTACATGTTGTTCCACAAGCGTAACGGCACCAGGCCATTGCCATCGGAGATTGAAGAGTTTGCCCCTGCTGAACAGCCAACAAGGAAATGAAGATTGCATCAATATTGTTGTTATGTCTTGCCATGAAATGCTTTTGATGAAGAGTGCATCTTCAGTAACCCCATGTAGAGCGCATGTTGTTGGGAGAGATTTCTGATAGAAATTAGAAATACACTTTCCCCCACTGATTCAGTCACTATCTGCTATGTAATCATTTGTTCAGTAACCATTTGGTTACATAGGTTCAGTAACCTTTAGTTCATAACTCTATTTAGTAATTCCAGTGACAACACAAATACTGAAGAAATGTACATCAATAGCTAGCCCCTACCTTGCTGAAATCTTTGGATATGGCGGTGATTGCTGATTCCTCGGCTCAATGAGATGGGAGTGCTCTTAGTTAGTAGCAACTATTTGAGTCGTTAATTCCATTGCTTCAGTAATCGTTCTTTTTGTGGTAAGATTAACTACTGATGCAATGTTTCATCTAATTGAAAACCATTATATTAGGTTCTCGCGCTCGCGTCTCGATGCCATAGACGACTCTACTGTTAGGGCCGACCAAGTGTCCCCTGCCATAGAGGGCCCAACTAGTTAGGGCCAACATATGCGAGAACACGAGTTCAGTAATTCAGTATCATCATTCTTTAGCTCAATAACATGAGTTCCAATTCTCTTTTGTGTAAGTACTCCTGTAATTCAGTATTTTCAGTGTAACCTGAGTAACCAGTAGGGAGGAGTCGCCCCCAAACCAGTACTGACTCAGTAATTCAGTTTCCAGATTCAGTAATTCAGTTTTCAGTAATATATGCTCTCTGTTTTCCAGTAATAGTTGAGCGTTATCCATCTTTCATTAAGTACTTTATAATTCTTATCATTTACTTGCCAACACAGGATTCAATTCTTTATGATACTTACAACACCAGATCTCAGTATTCAGTAATACTTAATCCTATTCGTTTGGCCAATTGACATAAATAAATAAGTAAATCTAATTTATGTCTCTCAGTCATCGTATTCGGAGATGTCCTCGTCGTCAAAATCAATGTCATCAGATT
>CM014272.1:82157173-82244317 GCA_004135705.1 Alloteropsis semialata | reverse complement strand
CTCTATGATCACTCAGTAAGTAATATAGGCTACATCATTCTTAGGAGATCAGTTGATCTTGGAAGCTCACTGAGAGCCCGTCGTACATCTTCTTCTCTCCATGATGAGGTAATTTTCTTTCCTGAATCTATTTTTATATAAAATCTTAATTAGATGATCTGCATAACATTCTGTTTACTAGTTCTAAGATTGACCTGCAATATGAGTTCTCTCTCCTCCATGCTACAATCCTTGTCTAACCAATGTTGGACACTGTCAAAGCAGCTGTCAATCATTCACATAAAGATTTCTTTTCCTTAATCTGGAATGCCGCCGTGGCTCTCATGTTCCTCTTTGTTCAGATTAACACACTTCAAGTGGAAACTGAAAGCATGTATGACAAAGTGAGGCGTCATGATTCTGTTTTACTTTTCTGCTTTAACATGTTGGAAGCAGCCAGCCTCGTTTTTATCTTACTTGCATCTCCCCTGCTTCAGCTTGCAGAGGAAAGGTCTGAGGATGGAGATGCCAGATCCATGCAAACGGAGAGAGAGGTCTTTTCCATAATATAATGATGATTAAATTTTGGCATCTCATCCTTCTTGATTGAATCATACAGCTTTTTTTTAGTTTTTACTTTGAAGGCTGGATCTTTTCTAGTATACTCTGTTTGGATTATATCCGAAGATTTGTGCTAGGTCTCCTCTTAACATTCACATTTCTTACTAAGTACAGATTAATTTCATTAGATGGATTTTTTTGTGACATCCACATACCTATGTAATTATTCTAAAGAAACAAGGAAAAACATCATAGTAGACCAAACGCCCAGAACTATCATTTCTGGATGAGTTTCTCTTGGAGAGTTACCACTACTCATAACTTCTGAGGTACTGAAAATTGGTACCTCAAGTACCAAATTGTGGTACCTCTTTACTTATAATTCTGGTGTCTTTCCAAGAGCAGCGAGAAAACTCCTTTAGCACATTTTGCCCGTCAGCCACTCTTGGAGTATAAGAAATCACACATCATGTTCCTTTAGCTTAATCTCTTCTACTAGAGAACTAACAGTAAAGACTCTGATGCTTCAACTGTAACTGAGGGATTTTGGTTGCCGTTCAGTAGGCCTACTAATAGATTGCTGTTCAGTAGGCCTACTAATAGATAACTATACACCTGCACCAAAACAAAGTTTCTTTCTGTCTCATTGTGCACAGATAACACCTGTAAACTTTGTTGGCTTACTTCCTTCTTTGGAAGCCCTTTGCATCAAAGTATATGCATGTAATGATACTCTCATCGTGTTATTTTCATGTTTTATTTACCAATATTTGTTTTCATGTTAGGCTTCTGATATTGGCGATGCGGTAGAAATGGAAACAAATTTGATTAGCAGGTATGTTGTTTACTAAAATATACTAATTATCAATGCACACTTCTAATTTTAAACCTTATTTTCAACTTGGCTCACAGAAAGGATGCAGCACTAGAACAAAGAAAGGTATGTTTCCATAGAAAGCTTCTCCTGCTCAAAGTTTTGAGGAACACTAGAGAGAGAAGTTTGCTTGTGTTCTAGTTATCTTTTTATTATTTTGTGTGCAGTCTCGAGCTCTTTATGATCAATTTATGCTTACTAGTTCTGTTTGAGCTTCATGCCTCTTTTTTCTTTTTTTCCTCTTAGATTGCTATGAGAATTGCTTCGCGAAGGTCTAGCAGTGCGAGCTGTGATGAGATTGCGACCCTTAAGTCTGAAGCAAAGGTGAATTGTATCTTTTCTTGAATCTGGGTATCTGTTGTTGAATGAATTTTATGGTGTCGGTGTTTTGCAATCACAAATTTTTATTTACACTGTTGGCTAGGCTGCTAATAATGTGGTTACATCTGTAACTCGGAGAGTAAAAAGTGCTAGATCAGAACTGAGATCTCTTCAGGCAACAGCCAACAGAATGATTCTATCGCAGGAAGAGATGGTGTGTATGTTTGGTTACATAGTCATAATATTAGCACCTTTTGTCTATGGCTTTATCATCACAATTGTTCATGAAAATCCTTAATCAGGAGGAGGTGGTGCTAAAGAGATGTTGGCTGGCCCGCTACTGGACATTATGTTCTAAACTTGGTACCAAGATCACCTTTGCACTGTTTATATACCTTTGCAATGAGGGATTAGTCCCTATGTCCTGAATTCCAAATATTGTCTCAAATGTTATGTCTTCTTGAATTCACATAATCTTCAAACAGTAACTGACCTCAACTCTAATTTGTAACTGCTGGCACGAGAACAACCATAGCTAATGGGCTATGATGCATAATTATCTACCCCATTTGTCTTTTGTATTCACACCACACTTTTTCACATTACCACTTTACTAATTTGCTGTTTAAGCACTAGACCTATCTGATCTTTCATCAAGTTTATGCTTGTAATCTCAACTTTGTTTGTGATAATAAATTCTTGTTATATTTTACTGCAAAGAAGATTAATGGCAATTTCAAATTTGTTATCTTCCACGAGAAAAAAAATGTGTCTCTTCCATGAACAAGCAGACAATTGTCTTAACACATATGTAATCATTAATTTTTTTATAATGGCTGGTTTTTGCTAACTGTGAGTTTTCCCCCATTAGGGATACATTCTGATATTGCTGAAGAAAAACAAGAATACTGGTCCACATTTGCACCGCTTGCACTTGAAGCAGTCCTATCAATTGGGCAAAAAGCAAGAGACGGAACTTTATCAGGTGATATCCCTTTCAAAAGCTATCTTTTGTTCTTCTTGTTTGGATCTTTTTCTTCTATGAAACTGTTGATACCAGGCACTTCAATATCTCTACTGTGAAACATGGAGGTGAGACCCATAACCCCACAGGCCATGACACAATATGAGAAATAACAACTGAAAAACCTTCAGTAGGATTCTTTTATACATAGTGAATTGGTCATAATGAAATGAAGCAACATGGCCAATTTATGTGTGCCAGAAATATGGAAATGGCTTCGATGGAGTTGCTCAAATTTGACTCTCTATTCTCGTCTTTTGGCTGCAAAATAGGATTATTTCTACTTTACATTTTGTACACTGCAGCTTGTAAATGGCGTTGTTTCTTTGCAGCATGTAAAAATCTCATCTGAAGAGCATATTTTAGTAGTTGTACAGCCTTTAGAATGGTATTGAATGATGGAGGGTTACTTTTTAAGTGTATCAGACTACATGCATGGCCTTTGTCACATAGCAACAGTGCCCTTCTTTGCTCACAGTTCATGTGGTGGCAGATAATGCTGAGATGGAGAGCAGAAGCAAAATGTCTGATGTAAATGATATATCTGGTGATGGCAACATTGAGAGCATGCTTAGAGTTGAGAAAGGGCTGCGTGAATTAGCTTCACTCAAGGTTCTTCTCAATACTTACTATTATAAATTTTTGTGTCAACCTATATTACTTTCAAGTTTCGACAGCATGCGATCGTGACCAGTTTTCCTGAGATAAATAATAAACACCATAAAAAGTTCTGCACCTGATCATGTTTCATCCTCTTCGGGTGTATTAATTGACGTATATAATTTCCTAGAATGTGAAACCTATTGTCTGCCAGCTCTCAAATAACTCTATTATAGTTCGAAAATATTTGAATTTTTGTTGGGTCACTTGGGTAATATGGAAAACTAGATTATCCAAATTCAGAATCCTAGTGCACTCTAAAGTAACTAGTGCATCTCTGTAAAGTATATAGTAAACACAACATATATGCAATTGAATTAGCTTTTGCATATTCTCAGGAAACTATATTTCTGCTTCTATGCAAAGTGCAGTGATAATAAGTTGATATTCCCTTTGAAGGTAGAGGACGCAATCATGCTTGCTCTGGCAGAAAATCGACATATCAAACCTCTCTCAGGTGGCTTTTTAAAAAATGTACTCATTTCTTATACTTTCATCTTACTAATATTTTATGTATAATATTTCCCTGGACGACCAATAGATGGCCATAACTAGTTATTTGCATTAATGAAAATTAACCATAAAAGCAACAATCTCTTATTTGCAATAGCCAGATTATAGAGAATAATATCTTAGGCTCAGTGAGATGATGATAACATTTGCATGCTTAGCATAGAGCATAACTTGCAAAATGTTTTGAGTGCTGTTCTTTCGTAACTGGATTTGTGATGGGAACTGACAACTCATACAACAATCGTGAACAATATAGTTACCTCAGAGACCTTTCTTATTATAACTGAGCCTGCTTTTTATTGTGGCATATACATGTAGAATAATTCCAATTCCCAGCAACATGAAGAATCGATTTGAATGTCCATTGTTGATTTATTGGAATGAGAAAAATATTTTGAAGTTTTTGTATATATTTGAAAGGAAATATTTATTGGGGAGTAAGGAGATTAGTTCTAAGTGATTTTGTTGTTAGCGGTAATTTGAAGAAACAAGGATAGTTATGGCGCATGAGTTTATTACAAAAGAGAGTGATGTTTAGAGGGCATGATGGTGGGGTTATAGAGAGTTTTGAAGGCTTTTACAGTCATTTCCTCAGTGATTACGCGACATGGCAATGGAGGCATACAAACATAAAATGTTACACTATTAATAGAGTCAGAACTGCAACAGAGATGTATAGTTCAAGATTTGGTTCACGTCCTCAAGAATTGCAGGATCCTTTCAATTTCGTTTGTTTAGCTTTCAGAGCTATTTCCGAGAACTATCATGATAATCACCTTTGATAAGAATTGAGCTTTACAGGTCAAGCTTCTGAGGGTCGGAGCCCTTCCGAGTCATTAGGTTGGTTATTCTCTCAGTGCTTCTTTTTACGTCCATGAACTTTGAAGAACAATATATCAATTCCCTTTCCTAATTATCGTCCAACATGTGTCCTGGTCCTAGAGTTAAGTGCAGAAGAACGAGAAGATGTACTCTTCAAGCAGGTAAAAGACATTCTGTCACCAATAGTTATGTTGCTCAAACTTTCGAGCCGGTCAACATTAATATTCTGCTGTGTTCGCTAAACCCTAAACTTGCTCCATGGTGTCATCCAGAATTCCAGAACCCAGATCCCGAAACTCATAAACGCATTGCCACTCTAGGTCCAAATGTCCCTAATAAGCATGTGTGTGTCTATGTGTACAGTTGGCTAAGAGATGTGTCTCTCTCATCACACTCAACAGGCTTAGGGACCTTCATCTATGTTTTTAGAGTTTATGGACCTCAATGACACCGCGGGACAAGTTTAAGGACAGCATCATTCTTCTATTTCCATATAAGTGTTCATTATGTGCTTAACAAAGTTGATTAAGCTAATAAAGAGAAATGTAAATTAAAACATCATGTGAAAACACCTAATAACTTATTTCTTATTTTCTGGTAAAGCTTCATGTTTAATGTCCTCCTGTTTTGATTTTTAGTATGTGTTGCATCCAAGAATTGACAAATATGCTACAGGCATGGTTGACCTATTATTGGAGGCGGGCCAAAAATCACGACATAGAAGAAGATATAGCTGATGAGCGGCTACAGTTTTGGATAGAACAAAGCAAACACCCAGTTACTACGACTGACGTTGTAGAAGGTACCCGATTATTTTCATTCTTACACTAGTGAAACCTGAACTAATAAATTAATAAAATCATGATCGTTTATCTTAGTGATATGGGTGGATCAATGATGTTAGTTACATACACCTTCTCCCCACCTAATGTCTTTCAAAATTTGATTTTGAAGTCACAAGGAAATCGTTATTGATTTTTTCCCAGCAATCATCTATGAAAGTTTATATGTATTTAAATTTTGAAGTTAATGAAATCACTGTTGATTCTTTTTTCCCCACTCTGCAATCTTGTACAAAGTTGACAGAGGACTTCACGAGCTGAAGAAGCTGGGAATTGAGTCTCAGCTGTGGGACGCGACAAGGAGAGCTCTGGATGACGACTTCAGCAATCACGGGAGTCCAACTGGTTCTGAAGCTTAGCAAACAAATTTAGCAAATGCATAAAATGGAGCGGGGCTCTAGTGCCGATTTTGCGCCGTCGGAGGCCCTAGAGCCCTCCTGATATTCCTTTCGTGTTTTATCGTCTTCTGTTTGGTGTCATCATGTAAAAAAATATTTTTTAATTAAAATATCCCGTGTTCCTTCCTTTTTACATTATCTATTCTATGTAAGTGCTAATTGATCTGTGAAAGCAAAAGTGGTTTATCATGGAGTCATCGAGATGCCATGCTTTCGACAGGTTACTCTGCTGCAACAAGAATATTATGCATTGCTTGGTTTTCTTTTTGCAATGGTAGGTGGTGGTTCTATTCTTTTTTGAGGAATAAGTAGTGGTCTATTCTTTTAAGGAGCAAAGCATCCTGGATGAAGCTAGCTACCTAGCGACTGGAGGCTGCCAGGCTGGTCTCACACACTGACACAATCTTGTACTTGCACTGCCCCACCTTGCGAGCCATGTCCACTGAGCCGCCGTCGCCGGCGAGCCAGCGGCGTCGGCAGTGCGCGGCTGCCACTGCAGCCGCGGCCGCCGCTTGCCTCGCGCCTCTGGTCGTGTTCCTGGCGGTGCTCGTCATCGCGCCGTCCCTCATCCCGCGGCTGCTCCTCCGGCCGCGCCACGTCGTCCCCTACGTCGAGTCCGGCGAGCTACGCCTCCTCTCCTTCGACGCCGCGGCCTCGGCCCTCGCGTACAACCTCTCCGCCGTGCTCCGGTTCGACGGCCCGCCGGGCCTGCACGCGCGCCGGTACGCGGGGGTCAAGGCCGCGCCGTTCTACGCCGGGCAGGAGCTCGGCGCCGCCGTGGCGTTGCCAGAGTTCACGCAGCGCCGCGGCGGCAGCGGAGGAGGCGCCACGCTGCCGGTGGCGTGGGCCGGCGTCCAGCGCGTGGCGCCCGGCCGTCGCGCGCGCGCGGTGGCCGCGGCACTCTCGCGGGAGCGTGCCGAGGGGTGGATCAGCGTCAAGGTCGCCGTTCGCGCCGCGCAGGACGGCGAGGAGAGCGACTTCGCGTGCTTGCTTAGCTTCCCGGTGCCTCACAAGCGCGACGGGAGCGCCACCCCCGGCGTGTTCGATGGCGGCAGTTGTTCTGACGCCCCGCGCGGCGAGTTCTAGACGGCGGCTGCAGCGTTGGGATTGGGATTGGTTTGGCTGTGCGCTCAATTGTGTGCGCCTTTTTTTTCCACGTGAGGCGCATGCAGATGGAGAAGTTGCCAAGTCTCCATGTTGTATAATGCTTTAGTTTTGAGCATCTTTCGTTCAGATTTGGACTCCCAATTTCCCCCCCTCATCTTGGCTGAAAGACATCTTGTTCATCCTGATTTTATGGAACTAAGAAAACACAGCAAAGCGGCAGGCACCACTTGTGTTTGCATCGTTAACACAACTGGAAGCAACCATCCTTCAAAAGGGGAAGGGGGCTTCATTGCAAATCAGTCATAGACTAAACTCGATTAAGCAAACAATGAGGGTTTCTTCATGTATGTTCACCCAGGAAAACGTTACAGCATTCAAACAAGGCAAACACCCGAAAGAGAACAGGGCATCAGCGTGTAGATTATTTGCTTCTCTTGACCGCACGTCTTCCCTGGCCCTTCTTTGGCGGGCCCTTACCACGACGCTTCAGCATTTCCAGCTTGGACAGACGCCTGCCAAAAAGAGACATGTCCCGATAAGATAAATGCTCATAACAAATTTGACCTTGCAGGGAAAGTTCTTCCAAATAATTAGTGCAAGCGTTGTCTATGCTTAACTAGTGATATGTCATCAAGAGAAGCAAGAGGCAACCAAGGAAGAAGCAAAAACAAGAAACTATATGATGTTCGGGATGGATGCAATGATACAAGTATCATGTTTGATTCATGGCGATCGCGACAATGCTTTAGCTTGCGGCCTGGGAGCTCCCATGAAGTTTCTGTCTCGAAAAAACCTAAGTATTTTAGTTTGAACACATTCCGTCTTCCCAATGGGAAACCAACAGTACTGTGGCCTGCTGATACTGAACAATACAAGCACAGACTTGTAAAATCACAAGATTCCTAAAGCACCCAAAATGCAGGAACCGCAAATAAGATAATAAGATAAGTTTGAAGATTTATCTGTCTTTCTGAAGGCAAAAGACGAGTCAGTTACTTATATAGCTATGACTTTTGTTAATACACATTCTTATCAAATGATACAACCATTAAGTGCTGTAACTACTACTGGACGTCTGGACCAATTTCCCTGTAATCACTACTAAATAAACCAGTGATACAAAACCAGGTTAATAACAAAACCCAGCATTAGTCACTTCTTTCTGGGTTAGTCATGGTTACATTACGACAATTCAAAATTGTCAATCAACCAGTGTAAACCCAAAGGTTTGGATCGATAATAATAGGTACACATTCTGTCAGTTGCCATAACTTAAAGTGGGAGGTTGCTCTAGAAACTTCTTATCTAGTTCAGTCTGAATCAAATCCCAGACATCTGAATCCAAGTCCTCCCTTTTCCAAACAGGCCCTAGTGTAGCAAAAATTTATGATTTATCCCAATAACAACAAGGCACTACAGGTGCATAATTACTGTGAGAAGTAAATATGAACAATCTTCTACTAAATATAACACAGTGTGTCCCTCAAATACGCACCAGATCGACATCCATAAACAGCCATTACTGTTGACAATGACCCAAAATGCAACCAGATGCGTGTAGAAATACTACTAGCCCCAGTGAACATAAGCATCCAAGGTGAAAGCATTGCATTTTCAAGTCAAGGAACACCATGATCCAAATGGTGCTGGAGAACCTATACCCCTAGCCGCAACAAATCAGGAACTAGTACTAACTCTTAAGGACTTGGTGTCCGTGAGGCATGCCAACAAACACATCCTTGGCGTCACCGGGACAATCTCTAAGGACGAGGCATATCAACGAACACATGGCGAGCACAAGCAAAGCAAGCGAGCGTGGTTATTACTACGACGGTCGACGGTACGATCGCGCAGCAGGCGCAGCAGCGGAGGAGGAGGAGGAGGAGGGAGGCGGCCACTTACTCCTTCTCCTCGCGCGCCATGACGAGCGGGTCGTCGCGCTTGATGTCGTAGGGGTACCACTGCGCGACCTGGTCGCCCACCAGCTTCTTCCGCAGCAGCTTCGTGGCCGAGCGCTTTCCCGTCGGGTTCAGCGCGTGGCCGAAGATGGCCGCCCGCGCCTCCGCGACCCCCGTCGTCGCCGCCGCCGCCAGCAGGCGCCGCAGCCCGCCCGCCGCCGCACTCATTTCTCTCCCCCGTCTCCCTCGCGCTCGCTCGATGCCTCGCGATCTGACGGACCGACGGCCCAGATCGCCGATATTGTTGGGGTCGAGTGGGCTTCCATAGTATTGGGCTGGATCGGATGGGCTGGGCTTCGCCCGAGAGTAAAACAATTCGGAAAAAGTCCATTTGACCTCCCTCAACTATGCTTAAAGTCTAGGTTTCCTCCCTAAACTCCAAAACCGGGTAACCCACGTCCCTCTACTTTCCAAACCGTTCATTTAACCTTCCTATCTGGTTATAAGCGGTTTCAGGTTTTGTCATTTTTAATTAAAAATAAATCTAGTAAATACCTAATAACCATGAAAATATCCCTAAGCTTCTAGAAATTCTAAGAAAAATCATAGAGATATTGAGACATGATAAACCCAAATAACATATTTCAATCTCGTGAAAATATATATAGAATTTTCCAAAATTATATTTAGCTCAAGTAAAATAAGAAAACTTTCAAACTTTTGTTTGGAAAACTACAACAATATTTTAATTCATGTCTAAAAACAATAGAAACTTTTCATAATATAAATATGAGATGTAGCCATCATAAATGTAATATATAGTAATATCGAATAAATTTATGCTCAATGTATTCATGTTAGCTTCAACTTATGTTTTATAGCAGAAAGTACTCGAGATGCAATTAGACATAGATTAGAATATTTTAATATTATTTTTATATTTATAGTTTTCCATTTTGCTAGAGCTAAATCTAAATCTAGAAGATTTTTATTGATATTTTCACTAGTTTTAAATATTTTATTTTGATTTATTGTGTCCTAATCCATCTCTTGAATTTTTCTCAGAAATTTTAGAAGTTTAGAGATATTTTTCGTAGTTTAGTAGCCTCATTGGGTATTTACTAGATTTATTTTTCATTGAAAAAGACAAAACCGTCTTTGAAAACCGCTTATAACCGGGCTGGGAGGTTAAGTGAACGGTTTTGAAAGTTGAGGGAGATAGGTTACCCGGTTTTGGAGTTTATGGAGAAAAGTTAGAGGTTACCCGGTTTTGGAGTTTATGGAGAAAAGTTAGACTTTGTGTATAGTTGAGGGAGGTATAATAGACTTTTTCCAAACAATTCTGGTTGTCATATGAGAACGGGCTCGTAGTCCAGTGGTAGCTGCTTCGGTGGGAGCGCTACCCGCCCAAGTTCGATCCCGCATCGGAGCGTCTCACCGGGATTTATTCTCAAAATTTCTTCGATTGAAGTCTCAAGCGTCGGTGGACCACAATGGAAAGACGACGTGTCCGTCGTATGTTTCTCAGAAAGCGTGTGTGTATAGGTTGTAGGTCTGTTAAAGTAGAGTAGTGTAGGGTGTGTAGTGTGCGCAGTGGTGTGAGTTCAGATACTACCGCTTGTACGTAGGTTGAAGTAGAAAAAAAAATTCTGGTTGGCATATCCAAAGCATTTTGAACTCAAAAAAATCCAAAGCATTTTCCCTTACAAAAAGGGTACAAGAAAAACGAGGCCATTTCCTCCGATTTTTTTTCTTTTCCAGATTCCAGAAACCATTTCAGTTTCCCCAAGTTCCCGGCCAAGCCCAAACCTAGGAGTGACCTGACCGTCCCGATCTGGGTGCAGGCACGCCGCATGGCTCCGGCGGCCGCCGTCGTCGCCGCGCTGGGCGACGACCTCCTCCGCGAGGTCTTCGTCCGCCTCCCAACGCCCGCCGACCTCCTCCGAGCCGCCGCCGCCTGCAAGCCCTTCCTCAGCGCCGCCCGCAGCGCACCCTTCCTCCGCCGCTTCCGCCGCCGCCACCCATCCTCCTGCCCGCGCCTCCTCGGCTGCCTCCTCTTCCCCAACCGTCGCCGCGCCAAGCTCCACCTCCTCTCCATCTCTCCCCCCTCCTCCTCCTCCTCCTCCTCCTCCTCCGCAGCCGCGGCCGCCGACGGCGGCGGCGGCGACTTTTCCCTCTCCTTCCTCCCCGGCGGCGGCAGGCTGGGCCTGGGCGCCGCCACGTGGGAGCACCTGGATTGCCGCAACGGCCGCCTCCTCCTCAAGAACGTGGCGTCCCAGGAGCTCGCCGTCGCGGACCCGATCTCCCGCCGCTGCGTCTCCCTCCCGGTGCCCCCCGCCGGGCGCGCCGTCGGGTACGGCCTCTTCGCTGACCACGGCGACTCCTCAGAGTTCCGCGTGGTCTGCATCTCGCGCGACGCCGCATCAGGCGAGCTGCGCGCGCTGTTCCTGTCCCCCGGAGACCTCACCTGGGCCGACGTCGCCGGTGTCGCGTGCCAGACCGACCTAGCCGCCGGCTCACGGGCGATGCAGGCGAACCAGTCGTTGTACTGGAGGCTCGACGGCGGGGAGCGCATGGTTTCGTTCAGCACGGCGTCCATGGAGTTCTCGGTCCTGGACCTCCCGCCTGCCTTGCGGGAGCTCAGCTTCGACGCCCTCGACAGAGGGGAAGAAGAGGATGCCAATGTGCTCCACCTACTCACCATGAGTGGCTTCTGCATCGAGGTGTGGGCTGGCATGGCAGACGGTGACGGTGGGATGGCATGGATGCGGGTGGAGAAGTCGGTGAGGTTCCACAAGGTGCTGACGGAGATGATCAAACCTTCAGTGGATTCTTACCAGCATGAGCTAGATGTCATCGGGGTGGCTGCTGGTGTTGTGTTTTTGCGGCAGTGGGATCATCTATTCTCTATTGATCTTGAAACCATGAGGCTCAAGATGCTACCCAATAAGGATTGCTCGGAGGCGCTGATCTATCCTTATACAATCGCGTGGCCGCCGTCTTTCTTGAATCCTGCAGAACAAGGCCCATGATGAAATGTGGAACTAGTCGGTGGTGGGTACATCATACAACTCTTGTGTAATCATCTGCATAAACATAACAATGTTAACCAAGTGTTCTATTTCATATTGGTACTATGTTTAAGCTACTTAAAACGGAACAAAGGAAAAATATCATAGTGTGTACTCTCCAAAGCCTGCATGGTTAACCTTTTGAGTTTGATGCATGCTTCTGGTATAACTGATTAGTGTGATCTTGGTGCAGGAATGGAACACCAAGCTCCAAGGCGTACTGAGGAGTTTGGCAGAGGCGGCGGAGAAAAAGAAGAAACTTGATTATCTGAATAAAGTCGTTTATCACTTCTCAACTGTTCTAGTTATGCCTACAAGTTGCAGGCATGTATGTATCCTATATTTGTTTTCTAGGTTGGTACAATTGTTTTCTCAAATTGTGTCTGCGGTATTGTTCCATCAGACAATGCTGTACTTAGTTTGTCTAACTACAGCTTGGCAGAAGCTTCATTCTAATCATATAATATATTGTGCCGATTTATGTATCACTTAATAATGCTCATTTGAGAAATGACCTATCAGTTGGTATTGGTGGCCTTAGGGCCGGTTTAAATTCGGTGAAAAACTTTGTGAAATTTACTGTAGCAATTTTAAACCAAAGATTAGGAGAATTAAACATGATCTAAATATAAAACTAATTACACGGATGGACTGAAAATCGCGAGACGAATCTATTAAGCCTAATTAATCCGTCATTAGAGATTGTTTACTGTAGCACGACATTGTCTAATCATGGCCTAATTAGGCTTAATAAATTCGTCTCACAATTTCACCCGGGGGTTATGAAACGGGTTTTGTCAGTTATCCACATTTAATACTTCTAATTAGTATCCAAACATTCGAATTTACTGTAGCAATGAAAAAAGTTGCGAACTAAACAGGGCCTTAGTGTTGTCTCCGTGTCTATAAAGAATTTTTTAGATGCTGCCATGGGGAGGAGGCCTGAGAGTATGTGTTGGTGCTTGCAGTAATCCACAGGTTGGAGGTTTTGTTGGAAAAGAAGCTGTGTTTGCCCTTAAGTTTGTATCATGTAACCACCATATGCAGGACACGGATGATAATGTCAATTCCTGGCGGCATTGATGCTATCTATGTTCCTGGGGCTCTGTTTTACCATGGTTGATGGCATTTTACCTGCACTGCTGTGTTACTTCTTCCTTGCACACTGTTCCAAGAGGAGCTGCAATTTGTTTACCCTGCTTCTTATGGCATTTTATTACCCAACCAAACTGACAAGCAGTTCCATATGGTTCTCTCTGGTTTTGTGTTACGGATCATGATCACGCACCTTTTATGTACATGGTGGAGTACAAAGGTTCTGATGTCCTTGATACTCGTTAGGCATACATAGATTAGTCACAAATACCATTGTACAGGAACAAAGTGAAAGAAAATGTTGTGATATCAGATTTGCAGTCATTGTCATTGCAATCGGCAAGCAAAAAATAGAATGACATACAGACTACCATGCATCCCAGTGATGCTCTTCCATGTATGTTCCAAGGCTACCAAGTAGGCATGTTCGTGATTTGATTCCAAACCACCCGAACCAAGAAACTTTTCAGGTGGGATATGGATAAACGATCATGAAACATCCAGTGTTTCCGGGCATGTATATGATGCCCATTGAGAATCACATACGCACACAAGAAGTAAACCGGAAGACACACCAGACACCTCACACTCGAACTGGCTTACTAGCTTAATCTAGCTCATACTTGAACCGTAGGTTCTCTTTGGACGAAGAATTCAAAAACAGAGAAGAGACGGGAAAAGCACAGGATTAGGATGTGAGTTTTCTTATAAAATTCAAATCGCATGTAATTTTCTCTCTATCCCAAAATAAATGTGTAACATCCCGAGTTTTTCCGGAATGTTCTTTGACTGCGAAAATGTGGGTTTCAAAATTTTTCGTGCGTTGTCGTGAAAACACCTAGATTGTCTTCTCGTGAATCTCCTTAAATTCCTAGGAATTAAAATCAACCTTTAATTTATGCTTAGGGAAAATTGAATGCTAGTGTGATTTGGTTCTTTTTGGTTTCATATGAGTGCTTGTGTGGAATTTATATTTGAAATCAGCCATTCAAATACAAATTCAAAACCTAACTAACCTAGCCAACCATCTAACTCACCCTTGGGCCTAAACCTATCTAACTATCTGATCTAGCCCGGCTAACTCTTCTTCCCCTTTTTCTCCCGCAACCGGCCCGGCCCAACGTGACTTATCTCTTTTTTTCCTCCCCCGGTCAGCCCAGCCCAGCCCACCTTCTCTTCTCTTCCATCCCCCTGCGTTCGGCCCAGCCCGATCGCCTTTCCTCTCCCTTTCCCCCACGTCAGCCCAACTTCGGCCCACAGCCGCGCCGGCCCGTTCCACCCACGCGCGGACGCTCGCCCCGCTCCCTCTCTCGCTGCCACGCCGGCCCCACCAACTCCCTGTGCTTCTTCTCCCGCACGCCGACGCAGCCGCGACGCCGCTCCTCCGCCCGCGCGCGTACCGCTCCTCCCCGCGAATCGCGCAAGCCCGCAACCAACCGGGGCCCCACCACGTGCTCCTGCCCCGCTCCCCTTGGCCGCCAAGGCATCTCCCGCCCTTATTCCCCAAGCTTCCATCCCCTTCCACGCCTCCTTTATAAGCCGCACCCCCATCCCCTTTCTGTTCATCGCCGTCGCCATGGGCGAAGCCATGCCCCAAAACCACCCCGGTCTAATTCCGTCAAGGAGGAGTCGATGGAGAAGAGAAGGAAGCCGTTCCGGAGAAGACCGCCCGAAGCCGAACCGCGCCGCCGTGTCGCCGCCGCACCGCGCCACCGCGCCGAGGACGAGAAGCCGACGGGGAGCACCACCACGAAGAGCACCGCAAGCCGATCCGCAAGCAGCACCCGCTCGCCATCAAATCGATCATGCCCTTCATCCCCCTACCCGTGAGTTCCTCCGCCCTTCCCTCGCCTTTCGCCGTGCCCTGTTCACCGTGCTCGTCGTGACTTGCTCTGGTTGCCATGCCCACCGCTCTGCTTGTGCACCTGTTCGGCCTTCGTGCCGCTTCCATTCTCTGCAGGAAAACCCCAGTGATCCCACCCCCTTCCTCTCAACCCCGTTGAACGCGCCACCGTGAACTACTCTGCTCGCCGTGGCCGCCGCGTTCTTCATCTCGCCCGTGCACGCCTTGCTCCTTGCCCCTGCTTACCGCGCGGCCGTGGTCAGGAGGACCGCCCCGCTCACGTCAAGGCCTTCACCGACGAAACCCCGCGGCCTTGTTTCCTCAACACCGAGCCTCGAATCCTTTCTCCCTCTCCCCGGTTCGAATCTGCTCGCCGCCGTCCTCGTGACCTTGCCCTGTTCCGCTCTGCTCGCCACCGCGTCGCCGTCGCTCAAGCTCGGGGCATCATCACCACCTACTTCCCCACCCATCTCAATCCCATCTGCATCGCACCCGTGAAATCACCCTGCCACGGGCAGGAGGCCCGCGCCGCCGTGACGCGTGACCGCGCCAGGAGGGCGCCGCCGCCGTGGAGAGCACCCGTGCTCTGCTGTTCGACGGGGATGCCACACCAAAGACCACACATCGATCTGGCCACAAAAACCACAGAGGATCCCATCTGCTCTCATGTGCCACTGACGACTGGACCCCACCTCTCCACCTCTCCCTGTGTCACTGACGGATGGACCCCGCAGCACCCTTCGCCTGTTCTCCACCGCAGCATACAAATAGGTCTTGGGCCGAATCCGCTCGGCCCATAAACCCATCCTCCAATCCAAAGTCCGCAAAGGCCCCTCCAACTATCAAGCCCATCCACGAAATCGGCCCATGAAGCAGCCCGCACCGGCCCTTATCTTTTCTCCATCTGACAAGCCGGCCCCACCTGTCACCCTCTCTATCTCACTGACTGGTGGACCCCGCTGACCCCACTGACAGGCTGACCCATTGACCCGGTCGACGCTGACCGTTGACTTGGTCAACGCTGACGTCATCATGAAGACTTGTACGACTACATCAAGATGAGTTTGGATCATAAAGTCACAGGTGTTCACGCCCATCCGTCTTTGAATCCTATTTAGGCATTGCAACTAGTATGCTAGCGCTTTACTTTATCACATGATGATGATCCTGTCCCATTGCATAGCCTTGTTTAATTACCGTATTTCTTGATAAACCTGCTTTACTTTGATGCGATGCTTGCATGTGTTATGGGATGGTTGTGATAGGATTCTTGGCGTGTGTGTGGGGCAAAAACCCGGGAAAGGAGTAAGGGTTTTGGGAACTTTGCGGGGGTGAGCAGATTAACTCGATCTTCGTATCGAGGGCTGGGGTGTGTACTTGGGCACATCCTACGGAGTACCTGTGGCGGGTACATGTTCTTTGTGTTACTTGAGGAGTATGGCGGCAATACCTGTAATGGGTGCGCGATGCGGACCACTGGAGGTGGATACGCTTTTTGACGGTGACGCTCACCCCGGCACCAAAAACCGAGTTGGTTATGACTTTCCCCAGGACTTTCCGTGCTCACCACTTACATCTACTGGGGGGGTGTTCCAGCCAGCCTAGTTAAGTGCGGTACCCGGACTGTAGGAGTTAGTGGAAGTGTAAGGGGAAAAAGGCTGCAAGACCTTTGTTCCCCGAGAGGCTCGGACCCGGGATTGGCCACCGCGGGGCAGGCCATCACAGTTCTCGGACACCGAGTTGCGTCCTCAGTGTATCCTAGGCCGGGAAAAGCAGGAGGGTACCGTTCACTGGCTAGGGTCTGTGCTGTGGGCTGTGTCTCAAGTTGGCGGCCGCCAGCTTTGCAGCCCGAGTGGGTCCAGGAGTACAAGCTCTGCAGAGTATAATCTATATATATAGCCGCCGTCCGCGGACAAGGGACGATTCCTGTGTGAAACTGTTATTTCTGCCATTGTTTTAGGGATTTCTACCTCCCCTCTAGAGTAGGTGTCGGATACCAATACTAGGGGTATCCAATGACAGCGATTAAGAATTAAAACCCCCGACGACACAGCCGCTCAGATAGACCCCCTGCGCAGAAGACGGCATGCCCGCCTCGTCCGACCCATGCGCAGGACCGCCGACTCTCTCTGGTTTTACTCCACCCGAACAAATCAGTAGCAACAATCGATTCTCCCTTTTTCACCCTACACCCTGGCAAGCACATGCACCAGAACCCCCAGCGTGCCTGGGCCATGCATGCCTCTCTCTCTCTTTCTCTCTCCACACTCCTGTACGTACTTGCATGCATGCCTTTCTCAAGTGAAGGCGTATCTCTCTCTCTTTATTTTCTAATCGTTGCAGCACAACAAGCTCGCCCGAGGAGATACATGCCCGCACGACGAGCTGCACGCTCGCCCGAGGAGCTGCACGCTCGCCCGAGGAGCAGCAGGTAGCAGCTGACGAGCTGCATGCTTGCCCGACGAGCTGCCCGAGTGGACTCCGCCCCTGCGCCCGAGTAGTCTCCGTGCCCGATGAGCTGCGCGTCTCGCCCGACGAGCCTCCGATTCGCCCGACAAGTCTCCGTCTCCGAGGAGTCTTCGCTCACTCGACTAGTCTCCGTTCGCCCGACTAGTCTCCGTCTCCGACTGGTTCGACTCTTCGCAACCAAGCAACCACCGGGAAGACCGAAGCACCCGGAGTCAAGCCGCTACACTGTGCCAACCACTTCCTGACACCACTGGCACCAGCAGGACATGGCTACAGTGCTCGGAAGGACGACGGGCCCACAGCATGGGCGGGCACGCCTCCTTTTTTCCCGTTTTACCCTTTGACTGTACTTCTTCTACAGCCTTCCCTTGAAGTATAAAAGGGAAGTCTGGGCCTCCTGCGAGGGTCATGGACTCTTTTTCTCCTCTCTCCTGGGCCTCCTACGGGAGGCAGGGAGCCTCTTTTCTCTCCCGAGGAGTACTCTCCCTCGACTTTCTTCTTCCTCCAGCCGGTCACTGGACTGAGCTCGATTCACGCACCAGAGACTTGGGAAGCTCTCCCTCTCTCGCCTATTTGTACCCCCTACTACAAACCAGTGCAAACAACACGAGCAGCACGAACTGGACGTAGGGTATTACACCCCATGGGTGGCCCGAACCAGTATAAACCCTCGTGTCCTTTTGCACTACCACCCGAGGCCCGACGCGCGCTCCACGATTTTATTATTTGCCGGCGGTAAAGAACCCCGATAGTTGGCGCCCACCGTGGGGCCTTTGCGCGTCACGTCTTTTTCTTTGCAGGTCTCGGATGGCCAACACCGTTGAGAGTTAGGCGCTGAGGCGCGCGTGCACTCCAGCGGCTCCCACCGCGTCATCACCACGGACGGGGCTGGCCGGAGCCGTTCCCCAACCCCTTCGCGCCACACCGTCGAGATTACCCGCCAGCACACCGTGTCGACTTCACGACCGCCACGGTGTCCTGGCCGCGATCCGCACCATCTTCGCGGCTATCGCGGCGCCTTGGCCGCGCTCCGTGCCGACTCCACAGCCGCCACGACGTCCTGGCCTCGCAGCAACCTCCACGGTGGTCGGTCTCCTGATCTCCTGCAGCTGGCAATGCAAAAACATGCAGTGCACGCAGGTCTGCAGACTGCAGGGCCCCCCGGGCATCAGCTCGCAAAGTTCAGTTCGTAGCGCATGCATGATAGCATGCAGACGATGGTAGCGGTACCACCGGCGACGGCGACGGCAGCGGTACCGACGGCCGCGGCGACACCGACGACGCCCATAGCACTGCCGGCTGCGACGACGGCTGCGACGACAACGGCGCGGATGGCCACAGCAACGCCGACGGCAACCGCGACTCCGCCGACAACGAAACCGACGACGAACGGCGGCATGGCGCCCTGTGGCCGCACGCCTTTCGGCAGGTACGTCGCGTAGGCATGTTGCTGATGGTGGCGGGTGCAGGCATGGCGGCAGCCTGACCGAGCCAGCGGCACCCCGGCAAGCGGCGGTGTACACCGACAACCTCTCCGACCAAGCTACCGTGGGGCACCGACCACGACCAACGTGCGGCGGCCCGGCCCCCACCGGCCGGAAGCGCACGCCCCGCCCAGCGAGCGGCGGCGTCCCCGACCAGTTACGAAGACCGCGAGCTGCAGCCCCGATCCACCGGGCGCGTGGTGAACGCCCGCCGCCGGCGAGCTGCAACGCACAGCGACAACGGCGACGGCGAAGGTACCGACGGCCGCAGCGACGCCGCCGCCGACCAGCTCGACTACAGCAGGGCGGAGTCTACTCGGGCGAATTGGAAACTGGTCGGGCGAAGCCAAAACTACTCGAGCGACCAACTACTCGGGCGAATTGGAAACTGGTCGGGCGAAGCCAAAACTACTCGAGCGACCAACTACTCGGGCGCGAAACGGAAAAACTACTCGGACAACCACTCGCAACCCCCGGTCCCCAGACCGATCGCTCGATTCTCTCTCTTTCTCTTACAGACTTCCCTTTTATGCATGTGCATGCACGGTGCCTTTTCTAATCAATGCATGCATTTTTTCAAGTGTATCGTGTCGCTCTCGATTCTCTCTCTCTTGCGCGTGCAGCAACAGCAGCACGCAACGGCAGCCATGAGCCGCCTAACGCCAGCGTCACCACCGACTGCGCCAGCCGGACCGACCGGCGGGCCCCAACCACGACGACGGCGGCGGCACCGACGGCCACGACGACGACCACAACGCCGTCAACCGCGGCGACGACGACGGCGGCGGCACCGACGGCCGCGACGACGACCACAACGCCGTCAACCGCGGCGACGACGACGGCGGCGGCACCAACGGCCGCAACGACGACCACAACGCCGTCAACCGCGGCGACGACGACGGCGGCGGCACCAACGGCCACGACGACGACCACAGCGCCGTCAACCGCGGCGACGACGACGGCGGCGGCGACTCCAATGACCACAACAACATTGATGACGGCAACAATGCTCCTGGCCTTCTGGATGAACCGAACAAAGCTCGGGGGCTATGCCTACCAGGCACACTCAGGACTATTCCGTGTGCGGATGCATGCATGCGTATGCATGTGCATGCAAGGATATCTTTTTTAACCATTGCATGCACGCCTCTTTCAAATGTGTTGCGTCTTTTTGTTTTCTCTCTCGAGTCAGCACAGCACAACAGAGGAACAGACAGTAGCATTTATCCCGAAGGCCTGCATGCATGTCCGACCAACCAGAGTGGGACGGAGCAGGCAGCAGCAACTCAGTCACCCCCGAGAAGTTTTCCGACTCGCCCGACGAGGTGTTCGCTCGACATCTTCAACGGCGGCCACGACTCCGCCCAACAGGCTGACGGCTCCGGCAGCATAAACGGCGGCCGCAACTCCGCCAACGACGGCCCCGAGCAGACGCACCGGCCGAGCCGCGGCCGCCCCGACCCCGACTCCGAACGACTCGGCCGCGCCTCCAAAGGAGTGCGCCGCCCCGACCTCGACTCCGAGCCACTCGGCCGCGCCTCCAAAGGAGTGCGCCGCCCCGACCTCGACTCCGAACGACTCGGCCGCGCCTCCAAAGGAGTGCGCGCGCCCCGGCCTCGACTCCAACCGACTCGGTCGCGCCACCCGTGGAGTGTGCTGCCCCGACTCGGACGGCTCGCTCGACTCAGCTTCAACGATAAGACGCTAAAACGGCTAAGTTTTACCACGATCCTTCGTATTTCCATACATTTCCATTTACACTCTCGCATGCCTCTTTTGGGTGTCGCTAAAGTACTCGGGTAACGCTGACCTCATCCGTGAAACCTCGTCCCGCGTACCGCCTACACCTAAGCCTCCCCATGAGCAGTGTAGTCTGCGGTAAGCCGTCCTCTCCGAGAGCAGTGGTCAGCGGGACTAGGTGCTTAAACATGGTAAGCTAACTACCCGAGGAAATACGTAACCTAATAAAGGCGGGGCGTGCGCGACTTTTCGCTGATAACGAGTAAATCCCGATTTCTCGCTTTACACAACACTTTTGCATTACACTGTTTTTTGCAGCTCGGCACGGCAAGTTCTGGTAAGCTTGCCGCAACCCCTACATGCAGGGAACGGCACCTTTTGTCTCGCCCGACCTCGGCACGCGGGGTCAAGCATACGCATGTGATCGATTTCCGAAACGCGCTCTTCGAACTCTCTAAACTAAGCGGCTCCCGCCGGCCTTAACGGCCCCTCGCAGCCCTGCGCTCGGGGGCTGGGCATCGGGATGGACGACTTCGACAGTTGACCTGACAGGTGCCTACGACGGGGGTTCGAAGGCTGGCCCATCGAGGGGTTCGACAGCCGCCCCCGGGCACCTTGTCGAGCGAGGGGCAGTGAAGGATGGGTCCCAGCGGCCAGTACTCAGGCGCACGAGCGCCACGAGCATCCTGAACCGCGTTCGAGTTCTGGTGGAAAGAAAGATCATGGTTTTTCCTCCGACGGAAAGGCAGCGAGCCGCTGGGTCCGGTCGAACGGACTTGGTAACTAGATGATCTCGCCACTAGGAATTTGAGGTCGATCACCAGCTGATCCATCGACCCCCCACCGAAGGGGCGTCGGGCCTCACTCGAACCTACCCGTTTGTAGCTCAACGAGAGTCGTGCTTCGGCCTGCGTGGCAAAGCGCGATACATCTCTTACCCTCCTTCCTATCGCACGGGAAGCGTGAGGGGAAAAACGCAAAAAGACGAAACGAATCCCCGTCCGGACCCCGGTCTCGGGACGCACACGGGGTCGAAATCGCTAACAGAGACCAGCAGCGTGGTCGCATAATTTGCAACAAATCACTACACAAACGCCATAAACCTGCGAGCGAGTGTACCACTCGCCCACAGGCTCGGGGGCTACACCCGGCGGGTGCGCTCGCGCGCCCCCACCCGAAACTCCGCCGCTTTCTCGACATCACGATAAATTCAGCCCGCAAGCGAGTCTACGACTCGCTCCCAGGCTCGGGGGCTCCTGTCGGATACCAATACTAGGGGTATCCAATGACAGCGATTAAGAATTAAAACCCCCGACGACACAGCCGCTCAGATAGACCCCCTGCGCAGAAGACGGCATGCCCGCCTCGTCCGACCCATGCGCAGGACCGCCGACTCTCTCTGGTTTTACTCCACCCGAACAAATCAGTAGCAACAATCGATTCTCCCTTTTTCACCCTACACCCTGGCAAGCACATGCACCAGAACCCCCAGCGTGCCTGGGCCATGCATGCCTCTCTCTCTCTCTCTTTCTCTCTCCACACTCCTGTACGTACTTGCATGCATGCCTTTCTCAAGTGAAGGCGTATCTCTCTCTCTTTATTTTCTAATCGTTGCAGCACAACAAGCTCGCCCGAGGAGATACATGCCCGCACGACGAGCTGCACGCTCGCCCGAGGAGCTGCACGCTCGCCCGAGGAGCAGCAGGTAGCAGCTGACGAGCTGCATGCTTGCCCGACGAGCTGCCCGAGTGGACTCCGCCCCTGCGCCCGAGTAGTCTCCGTGCCCGATGAGCTGCGCGTCTCGCCCGACGAGCCTCCGATTCGCCCGACAAGTCTCCGTCTCCGAGGAGTCTTCGCTCACTCGACTAGTCTCCGTTCGCCCGACTAGTCTCCGTCTCCGACTGGTTCGACTCTTCGCAACCAAGCAACCACCGGGAAGACCGAAGCACCCGGAGTCAAGCCGCTACACTGTGCCAACCACTTCCTGACACCACTGGCACCAGCAGGACATGGCTACAGTGCTCGGAAGGACGACGGGCCCACAGCATGGGCGGGCACGCCTCCTTTTTTCCCGTTTTACCCTTTGACTGTACTTCTTCTACAGCCTTCCCTTGAAGTATAAAAGGGAAGTCTGGGCCTCCTGCGAGGGTCATGGACTCTTTTTCTCCTCTCTCCTGGGCCTCCTACGGGAGGCAGGGAGCCTCTCTTCTCTCCCGAGGAGTACTCTCCCTCGACTTTCTTCTTCCTCCAGCCGGTCACTGGACTGAGCTCGATTCACGCACCAGAGACTTGGGAAGCTCTCCCTCTCTCGCCCATTTGTACCCCCTACTACAAACCAGTGCAAACAACACGAGCAGCACGAACTGGACATAGGGTATTACACCCCATGGGTGGCCCGAACCAGTATAAACCCCCGTGTCCTTTTGCACTACCACCCGAGGCCCGACGCGCGCTCCACGATTTTATTATTTGCCGGCGGTAAAGAACCCCGACAGTAGGGCCTGCCTCGGGCAGTTGAGATGTGAAGGGTGAGAGCTTTCACATCGCCTAGAGAGTGATGAGTGGAAGATAATGGAGTCGGGTACCTGGTGCGCCAGGATTGCTCGTGGTGTTGTGAGAATGGTTTTGGGATGAAGATTCTGCTGCTTGCATAGGATGAACCTTAAACCTATCCTTGATATTTCTTATACTAGATTTAGGCCACCTTAAAGCTTGCATTACGGATGATGACGTGGACCTGTCCCAATCCTTGGGGGCAGTTTGTGAATGAACAGGTGTAGACTCAAAGTACAAGACCAATTCCGGTGGAGTTGGTGAGAAGGTTGCTGTGCTATGCTCAAGTGTTGCCTGTGGAAGTGGCGCCCTGAAGATGAAGCTGGCGTGAAGCCTAGTTACCGTTGCGTTGGTTTTCACATTGTCGTTTAGCCCGAGGGGCATGTACCAGTACGCTTTCCGTTATATATCCTTGATGTAAGCTAACTCTGATGATTGTTTTCGTTGTATGGATGTGATATCCTGCTGAAATGAGTTCTGTACGTGATAGCTGTTGATTCTGGGACTATCACAATGGTACAGGGATTCGGATTCTCGTAATTGAAAATCCGGGTCGTTTCAAAATGCAATTTCAGCTATGGACAAGTGGTTATCCAAGTTTATAGCCAGAATTGCACCATCATCTGCATATACCCTGGCCCTGCCAGCAGGATGGAAGCCGCCAACGCCTCTGTCAGTCTGCAGGAAAGCACACGGTGAAACCAGCCTTAGCTTGTCTAGGATATGTTGTTAACGCAAAGGTCAATGTCGCTTCGTCGTATTTCGTTCTTCTGAGTAGGTGTCTCCTTGACTCATTCTAAGTAACTTCACCAGTTATGGACTCACAGATAGTAGATTTAACAATAAACAGGTTGAAAAACCATCATCATTACTTACTGAGTTTTGCATGGAGATACCACTAGATGTAGATACTCTCTTCTTTGAAAACGTTGGTGAGTGTATGAAGCTAACAAGGTGAACGCATGTTGCCATGATCAAGTACTGAACTCCAGGTGCTCGATCACCCAAAGATTAAGCAGCATTACAGAGAGATCAACGACAAGTGGCCTTCTTACACTCGCAGTGTTCATGCAGAAATGATAAGGGATGCTGTTTCTTTTGGTCTAATTTCCCACAGGCCCTTAATGCCACCTTTTTTAGATTGCAACAGTAGAGAACATTCCTACCTGAATTGTTATATCACTTAGTTCACCTTTGTACTTCAACATTCAGTTGCAATCTTTTGTGAGATAGTTCATTTGCACCAATTTTTTTTTCTCAAATATGGACACAAACATCCAATAACAAAGCAAAACAGAATGTATTTTGTACAAATTTCAGGTGACATATGAGTAAACAATTCTGAAGCATCAAGTATTGACAATCATGTATGATGCCCATTGCAAATCAGATATGCACACGAGAAACTAGGATGCAAAATGCACACCTGACATTTCACGAAGCATTGCTCTCTACCAGATATTCTTGATCACTGGAAGCTGCAGACAACTGCCGCAGCACATTACTGACACCAGCAGAATCACGGTGAGATGTTTTCCTGACGACAAAAGATCGGACCTCCTTTTGGAGCTCAATCCAGCTCTTGCCAGTATCCTTCCTCAAGCCCATTTCTCTCATCCTCCTCATGACCCTGGCTCTGTCATCCCATCTGCCCTCAGAAGAGTAGATGTTTGATAGCAAAACATAAGCAGCAGCGCAGTCAGGGTCCAAGAGAAGCAACTTCTCTGCAGCATGTTTCCCGACCTCTGAGTTCTTGTGGAAGCTACAAGCTCCTATTAAGGCTTGCCAAAGAAGAGAGCTGTCCTTGAAGGGTCCATCTTCTATGAATGCTTTAGCGTCATCTAACATACCAGATCGGCCAAGTATGTCAACCACACATGCATAATGCTCCACCCTTGGATGGATTCCATACTGTGATGACATGGAATTCAGTATCTCCAATCCCTTCTTGGCTGATCCAACATGGCTGCATCCATGAAGCAGTGATAAGAATGTGACATCAGTGGGCTTCACACCATTGGCTTTCATGGATTCAAACAGTCGAAAAACTTCTGAACCGTGACCATGCCGGGCAACAGCTGCAATTATGGAGTTCCATGAAATCGAGTTCTTACTGGACATTCCATCAAACACTTCAATGGACTCCTGTAGTTCACCGCATTTGGAATACATGTTGATCAGACCATTGCAGACATAAGTGTTCCCTCCGAAGCATTTCTTGATGACCAGTGCATGGATCTGCTTCCCGAAAGTAAATGGTGCAGAAGCACCAAAGGCCCCCAGAACTGCCGAAACCATGTTTGCATCAATGTGGATTCCTGCCCCAACCATCTCAGCGAACAATTCAAATGCCTTCTCCTCCAGTCCATTTTGAGCAAATCCACCAAGAATCACTGTCAAGAAAACTTCATCAGGATCCCGACAAGACCTGAACACCCTTAGGGCATCCTCCATCAACCCACATTTGGAGTACACATCCATGAGCTCACTTTCGACATGGAGGTCAGTCTCAAACCCAGCCTTAACTACAAGCCCATGAATCTGCTGCCCTTCCTTGGCTGCAAGTGAACCAGCACAAGCCAAAAGGGAGCTTGAGTACGTCGCACTGTTGGCGTCCACTGCATGCCTCATCTGCCGGAACACAGAGAGACTCTCCCTGTGCCGCTCCGCCCGGGCCATCCCGGAGACCATTGCCGTCCACGTGACGACATTCCTCTCTGCCATCGCACTGAACACCCGCTCCGCCGAGCCTGGGGAGCCGCACTCGAAGTAGGCGGTCACCAGCGCGTTCCCGACGGACACCCCCGCGTCGAGCCCGCACGACACCGCCAGCCCGTGCACCGTGGGGAGCGACGCGGCCCCGTCGGCGCGCGCGCACGCGGACAGGACGGTGGTGAGCGTGGCGTGGTCGCACGTGGCGGCTCCTGGGGCCGCGCGCAGCATCCGCCTGAGCAGCGCGAGCGCGTCCGAGGCGCAAGCGGCGGCGGCGAGGAGCGAGTTCCAGGACACGGAGTCCCGGACGCGCATTTCCTCGAACACCCTGGTGGCGTCCCCGCGGCGGCCGCAGCGCGCGTACATGGCGACGAGGGAGTTCCATGCGGCGAGCACGTGGCAGAGGCCGACGCGGCGCGGGCAGAGGTGGAAGTGTGCGGGGTTCTTGGCGACGACTGCGTGGAGCGCGGCGCCGAGGCGGAGGTCCCCGGCGCGGCCGCAGAGGGCGAGGAGGCCGCTGAGGTGGGCGTAGCTGAGGAGCGGGGACCACGCATCTCTCATTCGGGCGGCGCAGAGCCAGCAAGAGATTTGGCGCCTCCCCGCGAAGGCAACCTGGTTGCTTTGGATTTGGTGACGGAACGATCAAACGAAAAAGGTTAACCCTTCGAACAGCATGTCACGAGGTTGCGCCAAAGCTTGTGTGTACTCGATCACTCTGTTCCGCTTATTTCCGTTAATTTTTCTTGTTCTAAAATACAGATTGGTCAATTTGAATGACTTTCAAGTTAGTCGGTTGATTAACAGCGTTTGGTTGGCTCAAATGTAACGTAATCTGATTACTGAAGGTGACCAATCCTATTACATATATTTGATTGGGGTGGTTTGTAATCAATTGACAATGTAATCGAATCCCTTACCTATACAATATCTATGCAAGCTTATTACCCCTCTCCCCCCACCGTAATCAGATACAACATCCACAACGTTACCAGAGTGCAACCAAACAAAGAGGGTAATCACCCATTCCACCACCAAATACACTGTAATCTGATTCCCTTTGCATTTACGTTACCTTAGCATGAACCAAACACTTAGCTAGAACAAACAAAAGTTGGATTGGATCCTAACTTCGGGACTGGAGCCGACTGAAATATGATTCAGACGCCCGTTAACGAGTTTTAGCTTCAGATTTTTTTGTAAAAAAAAATCGATAGGGTTTAGAATCGAAAATTTTGAAATCGTAATATTTGTGATTTGAATGATAGGGTTTTCTTTTATAAAACAGGGTTTTTTGCACACGAATTAGTTGACGAAGACTTGAAGTTATTGTAGCCGTTCACAATTTGGGCTTGATTCATTTTACATTCCATGCGACCCAATTTGGCCCAACACTTTCGGCCCGGTTCCAACTTCATCATTCTGCAACGATGTGGCAGCTCCAAGTCTACAACCCTAGCTTCCCCTTCCCCGCCTCAGCCCACCCCGATCTAGAACACCCTAACCGTAGCTCGCCCGTGGCCGCCGCCATG
This sequence comes from Alloteropsis semialata, assembly GCA_004135705.1. NCBI lineage: Eukaryota > Viridiplantae > Streptophyta > Magnoliopsida > Poales > Poaceae > Alloteropsis > Alloteropsis semialata. The sequence continues at coordinate 82,216,822 of CM014272.1, read as the reverse complement.
GACCCCGACGGCGACACGGCGTTCCACCGCAACAAAGCTATCTTCGCCATGCAGGACGTCGACCAGTACTACGGCGACGACGACGACTTCGACGACCTCTACAACGACGTCAACGTGGGCGACGGCTTCCTCCACGCCTCCCACCAGCAGCCGCCACCGCCGCCGACCCAGCAAGCCCCGCCACCGCAATAGAATCAGCACCAGCAGCAACGGCTGCCTCCACCGCCCCAGCAGCACCCGCAACTACATCCACCGGCCCACACCCTCCCTCCGCCGCCACCACAGGTCCCGCCTCAACCGCAGCAGGTACGCATCCTCCTGGCTTACCTCCCGCCGCCGGCTGCGCCCGCGCCTGCTCCGCTGCTGCCTCGGCACCACCAGATTCAGCAAGGCGACGGGATCAACCGCCATGGAGGAAACTTCGGCGGCGGCCCCATCATTGTCGGGAACGGTGGCCCCGCTGGCGGGGGCGACAGCCCTGGCGGCACGACTCTGTTTGTGGGGTCAGCGAGTATGGGCCAGTGAAGGAGGTGAGGTTCTTCGATGAGAAGGCCAGCGGCAAATCCAAGGGCTACTGCCAGGTCGATTTCTATGACCCTGGTGCAGCCGCTGCTTGCAAGGAGGGTATGAACGCGGCACCTGTTTAATGGCCGTCCATGTGTTGTGGCATTCGCCACACCGAACACCGTGCGGTGTATGGGTGAAGCACAGGTGAAGAACCAGCAATCCATGGCTGCACAGACATCTGCTATGCAGCCGAAGGGTGGTCGAGGGGGCGGCGGTGCTGCAGGGCCACAGGTAGGTGGTAATTATGGCGGTGGTCGTGGAGGAGCTGCTGGACCTGGTGCCGGTGGTGGAGCTGGTGGAGGCAGTGGAAATTGGGCAAGAGGTGGTGGAGGCATGGGGGTAGAGGTCCTGTTGGTAATATGTGGAACAGGATGGGACCAACTTGTGGTGGCCGTGGTATCATGGGGAATGGAATGGTTGCACCGCCGCCGCCAATGATTCCGCCAGTTGGAATGCTGGGGCAGGGTTTTGATCCTACTGGCTACGGTGGCATGGGAAGGATGGGTGGTGGATTTGGAGGTTTCCCTGGTGGATCGGGAGCTATGCCATTCCCTGGTCTGATGTAGCCATTCCCGGCTGTTGTCGCTCCACATGTTAACCCGGCTTTCTTTGGTCGGGGTGGGATGGGGGCTGGCGGGATGTGGCCTGATCCCAACATGGGGGCTTGGGGTGGGGAGGAACAATCAAGTTATGGGGATTGAAAGGATCTTGATGTCGCCTAGAGGGGGGATGAATAGGCGTAACCTGAAAATGTCACCACTTAAAACAAGTTTATCAGCGACTTTTGGACTCTCCGGAAAAATCTCCGGAGTCTCCGAATATGGGAAACCCACGCCTTAAACAGCGGAATAACTATCTGCCACAGAAACCGGAACTTCCGGTTTCCAAAACCGGAACCTCCGGTTTTGGCTCGGACAGACAGAACCCCCAAACCTGTGAGTTGCAAATTGAGCTCGAGATCAATCCAGACCAGAGTGTATGCTCATAGGATGTATCTTAGCAGGATCACAAAGCGCCTGTACTGCACAAACACTAACACCCGAGTAGATCAACCAATATCACAATATCAAGCTATGAATGCGAGTGCAATGCAAATGTGAGCAAACCAGTGACGAGACGTAAAGATTTGTTTCCCGAAGTTCAGATTCACCCAGGGCGAATCCTACATCTCCGTTGGGTGCTTCCAAAGAAGCCGGGTCGCTCTCAACCCCTTTCCCCACTTCACTAGTTAGCTTCTTCCCTTTCGGAGGCGAAGCTTGACCTTCACAAACTGTCCCGCGGCTCACCACACCTTGGGAGCTCCCGGGCGACGCCTAGCCGTCTAGGAGGCACACCTCCAAGAGTAACAAATGCTTCACTTGAAACTTGACAAGGCGAAACAGTGCTCACTTCTAGTGCTCACAAATGGCTCCTCTCTACTACCCAACTCACAAGATCTATCAAAGATCACACCACCTCACAAAGAGGGGTTGGGGAGAGCTATCTTGGCTTTGGCTTAGCTTAGAACAGGCAGGAAGCACACCAGCAACCGCAAAAACAGCAGCCTGCCACTGAGGACAGCGTGGGGTATAAATACTCTGAAAGTGCATCTAGGCCTCCCATGTGTTTTGGTGTTAATGACAATTACAATTTGGGATTTGATGCTTGTATTGAGGTATATGCAGGAATAAAAGAAAAGAAAGAGTTATGAATATCAAAGAATAACCCCCAATTACTTAAGTATGGTGGATGAGCTCATGGAGGATTTAAATTTATTTTTGGTTTGAATTTGAGTATAGGAAATCACCGTACTATCAAGGGGGACGTGCTTGATGGATCAAAAGTGCCAAAAGTGCTTATTTGAGATGCTAACTACCCAAGAGAGAATATAGCTTCGTTTTTCAGGCCAAAACCGGTCTGATCGGTTTTGGGAACCGGTCTGACCGGTCCGGTCTGACCGGTTCCTAACTTCAGTTTTTCAGGTGCTGCACAACAGCTGGTCGGAAATTCCGACGCTGTGTCGAAAGTTCCGGCCAGCCCGAAAATATCCGGTGCAGTAGCTCCGGCAGCTTCGGTGGCGTCTCGGTAATTTCCGGTGCGTAGTGCTGGAAGTTCCGGTGGCGTGCTAATTCTGATGGGTTGGGCCTGCCCGAAAATATCTGGTGGACATTCTCCGGTAGGCTTGGTTTGGTTCCGGAAATTCCGGTGAGTAGAGCCGGAAGTTCCGTTGGGGCTGTTCGTCAGTCAGTTTCTTAGTTCAGAACAGTACCTTGTCGGAAGTTCCGACACTATGTCGGAAATTCCGGCAAGTGACCTGGCAGTCATAACGGCTAGTTTTTGGGGGTTGAGTATATATACCCCCTCAGCCCCCCCTTTCATTGCTGCTGACCAAACCCGAGACAAACACCTTCTTGAGCATTCAATCCACTCTCCCAACTCCCTCTAGAGCCAATCCTAGCAAAGATTTGAGTAGGGCTTTGGGTGTGAGTGATTCTTGAGGTGTGAGACTAAAGCTTTGAGTGAGTTCATCCCTTGTTCATCTCAAGAAGCACTTGAAGCAAGCTTTGATTCTTCGATTCGCGTTTGTTACTCTTGGAGCTGAGCTCCTAGACGGTTAGGCGTCGCCGGCAACTCCCAAACTTGGTGTGGTTGAGTGCCGAACGTTTGTAATCTTCATCCCTTGGTGGGAACAATAGTAAAAAAATTCAATCCGGCCTTTGTGGTTGATTGAAGGAGGCAAGGGGTTAGAGTTGACCCGTGGCAATCACTAAGTGGGTTGAAGCGATTCCTTTAAAGGTTGCCGATTCCAAGAATATGGTGGAATTCGTTAAGGAGCATATTATATATCGGTTTGGTATTCCTCAAACTATCACGACCGATCAAGGCACTATGTTTATGTCTAACGAATTTCAAAATTTTGCTGCCAGTATGGGTATTAAATTATTAAATTCTTCTCCGTATTATGCGCAAGCCAATGGACAAGCAGAAGCATCAAATAAAAGTATTATAAAAATTATCAAACGGAAGATTGATGAACAACCAAGGCGATGGCATTTAACATTGACCGAATCGTTATGGACGTATCGGATGGCGTGTCATGGTTCTACTAAATTGTCTCCATATAATTTGGTTTATGGACATGAAGCTGTTTTGCCTTGGGAGATCAAAATCGGCCTTTGTGGTTGATTGAAGGAGGCAAGGGGTTAGAGTTGACCCGGCTCTACGTGAGCACCTCAACGGAGACGTAGCTCCTAAGTGGAGTGAACTTCGGTGAACAAATCCTTGTCTCTTGTTCTTGTTATTGTTCTTCATATTCATACTAGGTTCGTGCCCGTGCGTTGCTACGGGAAGAAAACAAAATTGTAGGAGATAAAATTTTGGCAAGAAAAAATTGTCTATTGAGAGCACTAAATAGCTGATCATAAAAAATACGTGCTCTTAAAAACACAAGTTGTTCAAATACCTTTGTTTAACATGGCATGCATACAGTATAGGAAATTTAATTGATGAACATGGCAGACATACAATTTGGGAAAACTCAAGCTTTCAACATCACAAGTTGCATACCAAGTTCAAATGTGCAACATGACATGACACAGTCACAAACCCTTACATGAAAAATTCATGTGACCAAAAATTCAACAATCAACATGACAGACAATACATGTCATAGACTCACACATGATAGGAAAATTGCACAACCAAAGTGCCAAACACACGCACAGGCACAAACACACAACAAATTGATAGCTGAAATTGCAAATATCATACTGAATATTGCAAGTATGTGAGATGCTCTATCACCCATTCAGTATCATACTCTAATCTCTGTTTCACTACTCTCGCTGATACTGTCGAATTGGAGGAAGTTCTGGCCCATGTTCTCGCCGATTTCAAGAATTGTAGCCATGTTACCACAGCGATAACAATAGTTCGGCGCACTGAAGACTGACAACATTCTTGTCCTGCATGAATTACAACAGTAACTATTCAAGCTTCCAGTGGTATATCTAGGGGAAAAACATCCAAAGGGCAGCACGCTAAAGATACATAATCAAAAAGGTTACATAGATAAGTATGTGTCTGTTGCTAGATGATAAAAACACTCCAGCAGAATAAAAACATAACCAAAAGCACAATGTGTCTCGACGGAGCTGTCCTATACAATGTGCTTGCTCTAACATAAAAAGGATCAGCTCAAGCAACTCCAACTCCTCCTTTGGCATGGAACTGCTGCAAAGGTGATTCAGTTTATTTGACTTTGATTGATCCAAAAAGAAAACCACATTCAACTTAATAAATTTACCCAAGAATTATGGTTTCCAACATAAAAAGGTAGACATCCTTATGTGTTCCACCATAAATGCCTTTCGATTTCATTGACGAATATATCTAATAGTGGAACATAGGGTCCATAATTAAATGGCCATTATTTAGAATTTTAGAAGAAGAAAAAAGGCTGCAATTGAACTAATACCAATAAGGGATTCTGTACAAGAGGCCTTACAGAACATAAGCACATCCAGTTCATAGTGGCTCTACAAACAGATACAAAAAATGTAAACTGGATCTATAAATATATACAGAAATCCAAAGTGGCTCTATAAACAAATACAAAAATCTAAAGCAACCTTATTTATAATCTGATCACAAGCCATACTAATATATCAAATAATAAGTAAAATCAGTTATACTCACATGAAAACCATGGTCTGCAGTATATGAGAAATATGGCGGCGGTGACAGCACCAGCAAGCATGGTCAAGCGACACTTGAATGGTTGCAAGATTAAACATCAGCCGATGAACTGTGATTGGCAGTATCTATATTAATTAGCCAAGAAGCAAATGCACAACTGAGAGTGAGTTCGTAAAAAAAAAGAATGCACCACCTTTAGCTTGGAGCCAATGTGACGATGCAGCTGAAGCATACCTTCTCAATGGTGTTCGCCTCTAATTTAAGCAGCAAGGAGAGAACCAAGCGCCAGCCCTCCTCATGGGTCAGGTTCATCCTGTACTCGTCTGCGCTGCCGGCCAGCCACGTTGCTCGATTATGCCTTCAACCAGAGTACACCCCAGATTCCGCTCATGCCCGCCTCTGAGCAGCGCGCTGGTCGAGCTATTCGCTGTGGCTACCACCTGGACAATCACCAGAACGACAGTCAGGCAAGGATGAGGAACTTCTTGGTCCACCTCCTCATAGGCCTTGAAGATGCAGCAGCATACACCCGAGTGAGCCCACTGCGACGCCCCACCGCCGACTCCTTCGCGGGGGTCAGACGCCGCCACCGTTGGCGGCATGCACCAACATTTAGTATTGTCCTCACTTGGAAAATGTCAAAGTTTTGCATTGTCTACTACACAACATATAATGGACAGAAATATTGCAATACTTGTAAGAAGCATATTGGAATTCCACCAAGCGCGCTTTTGGCCATAAAAGATAGCCACACTGAAACATTGAAACACAACATATAAGTAAAAGACAGCCACATTGAAACACAACCAGCATCGGCAGGTGAAACAAACACTAATCGAGCATCTAGTTTTTCTCTAATCGTGCATCTACCCCCAGCCGCCCACACATTCTCTAATCGAGCAATTCCACAAAACGTAGATTTTTTATTAATATAGAGATAGAGAAAAATTGGGGGAAAGATGCCAGGATGACTGCATGAAAGCGTGAGATGGGGATGAGGTTGGCACCTGATTGAGTCGAAGTGGAAGCCGAACGACTGCTGGTGGTGGAGCTGGTGGTGTTGCTGTCGTTTGCCTGCTACGGCGGTAAAATCGCAGGGCCGCCCCGCACCAGCAGCCGGGAGAGCCTCCATGCTGGCCCCGCGCCGCGACCAGTGGCGCCCGCGATGGCGTCTGCCCACGGTGAGGCCATGACCCCGCGCCGCCATCCAGCATACATCTAGGCCGGTCACAGCCCCGCAGGCACCGTCCGCCGCTGCCGTCCGAGCCCCGCAGTTGCCGATGAGATGTGGCTGTGGAATGCGCTGCGGGGATGAACCTAGGACGGGGATCGATGGTATTGAACGCTAGGGTTTGGCGGAGGGAACCGAGGGGAGTGGCGGCGGGCGTCGTCCGCGAGAGGGAGGCGCGCGTCGTGCGGCGCGTGTGGATCCGCGGGAGCCGGCGCGGGGGATGGGAGGCGCTGCGCGGCAGCTTTTGGCGAAGGGAGATCGGACGACCTCCGCGGATGCCGGCGGGACGATGTGGCGCCGATGGAGCCTGGCCGACGGGACTCGGGATAGGGGTCGGGGTCGGGGTCAGGCGGGCGGCGCGTGGCAGTGGCACCGTCGCGGGATGCCGGCGAGGAGCGAGGGGGTTCGCCGGGGATGGGGACGGGGGCGCGGGATGAGACGGGAAGAGAGGGACGCGGGCGAGGGCGGATGGCCCACATGTCGGCACCGACGGGGAGGGACGAAAGACCACAGACGTCCTACGAGCAGGGGATGTGCAGAGCGGAGCGACGAAACGTCGGAGGGGTCTGCGGAGGCGAAGAAAAACCGAGACTTTTGTTCTTTTTAGTAATAGATATTGTTCTTGAGCTTAATTTCATCCGATCTATCTTGTTATAAGTTTCTGCTACTAGAGATCATAGTTTTAGACTTCTTTATACTTGTGGTGAACTTTATATTCATATAGAATCTGCAGATACTTATCAGTTTTTGAATCTCGAGTTCAGTTTTGTGTTGAGCCGGAAGTTCTGCCCCTGTGCCGAAAATTCTGGGAATCCGGAAATTCCGACACAGCGCCAGAACATCCAGCCTGTCTGACATTTAATTGTTAAGCTTGCAGAAATTTTTATCAAGGCCTATTCACCCCCCTCTAGGCCTAGTGTCGGTTCTTTCATACTCCACAACATAAAAACTAGCCGTTAGAGTGACAGACCAAAACCGGAACTACCGGTCCCGGAAACCGGAACTTCCGGAAATTCGAATAAAAGAGCCGTTAGAGACACGTGGCACCCGAAACCGGAACCTCCGGTTTTGCCACTGTCTAACCCATGACACACGTGTTTGTGAGGTTTTTGTGTCTCTCATCTCCTCTTATGGGTTAATTGAGCACTGAGACCTTATCAAAGTATCACATGATGCATCCCTGTTGATAGTACGGCATACCTAAACTCAAGATCAAACATAAATGCAATATTCATCCTCTTGAGCTTCACCACAATGTATCATGCCATACTTGATCAATATATCCTTATGAGAGCTGCATCCAACTTTGTCTCTTTGCTTTGAGCACTTCAACCTTGAGCTAGTGACTTGGATCAATATTCAACACATAAGAATGAAATCCAACTTTAGATCACAAGTCACCCTTTCATACGATTCAATAAACATTTGATGCATCCCATTGCTATACTCAGTGAGGCTTGACTTGATATCTCGAAATCCTCTAAGCACTAGCCACTTCACCCTAGCAAAGCTAATGGTTCAAGTCACCACTTGACCAACCTTTGCTTAGTACCTCGTTGCTAATCCCTTGCTTGATTTCTTCATCCAATCGTTGCCATATTGAGTCTAGTTTTGTTTTGTCATCAAGAATGAAATCCACTTGATATCATATTTACTTTTGACTTCTATATCACAATTGTTTATAACAAGCTTCTCATTTTATTTAGAGACCAAAGAATAACCCAATGCCATCATGCCTCTATATTCACCTTTATTTGCTTGTCATATATCACACATAATCATCATGGAATCATTCCAATATTTACTATCATGATATTCATCTTCAATTCAAGCAATCTTGCAATATGAGGCTATTACCCAAGCCTCAACATATCTTCAACAGCCATTGCTTATTTTCCATGCTTAGATATACAATGTCAAACATCACACTTGTTCTTTTCGCCAAATAAGCCATTTATACAATCTTTCCCACAAAGATTTATTCACAAATGACTTTAGACCTGCTCATAAGCTTAACAAGTTCATTAGAGCTTTAATCTAGTTGTCATTCAACTCACCAAAACCCACAAGGAGCCTAGATGCTCTTTCAGGGATGATGCGGCATCTGATCAGCAACATGGGGAAGGGCGAAGCCATGGAAAAGAGAGGCCACCAGAGAGGCAGTGGTCTGGTGCACCAGAGAGGAGGCGTGAGAGGGAGAGGGATGTGCCCCCAGCACAGGAGTGGCCAGAGAGGAGGCACCGGGATGATCGTGACGTGGAACGAGAGAGGAATCGTGACTATGACAGGGATAGGGAGATAGATCATGACAGGGAGAGAGATCGAGACCGAGACAGAGAGAGGGACAGAGATAGGGAGAGGCATAGGGATGACAGAGATCGCTATGGTGATTATCACAGGCACAGAGATTGTGATTCAGAACGCAACGAGGACTGGGACAGGGGGGTGTTGGTATTTCTTAGCATCACTTCTTAGAGTAGTAATGGTACTAGAGATACTTCATCGTAAATCTAGACGTTACAGATATTCTGCAAGCGCAAAGAAGTACGTTGTAGCATTTCACCCGGGAGTATTCCAGAGTATCGTTATTTGTTTATCCGCAGGGAAAGCATTTAGTTAAAAGAGAGATGTGACATCCAATGCTCTTACGTACAACAATATTAATGTACCATAATCTAAACAGGGGTAAATGATATAGAAGTGAATGAATGGGTTGACACACAGAAGTTCATTGCTCATCATTGTGTTAGTCTTAGTTAGTATAGTACACTAGTGAAGATTAATAAGGGTTCATTGGCATCATACTTATGGAACTTGAATATACTACAATACCCTATACAAGCTCATTCAATGATCGTATGCAAGAGGACAAATCGAGGTATCCAGTGGTTCCCTCATCAAGGGACGACATTAGGACATCTTATCATAAAGGCCTAATACCCACTCCCGTACGTGGAGGATTACAAAGGACGGACAGGGCTGTCACCACCTGCCGCCTACCTCTACTAATCCGTGGGGCAGCGGTACTCTCAATAGTATTCCATATCCCAAACGCCATGTTTGCAATACGAGATACAACTCTATCTATCACGTTAATAAATAGAGCAACCAAAAGGCACATTGAGCCAATGTCATAGCATACATTCACTTGTTTGAGGTGTAAGACATAAGTAGTATATGCTAAGTGGATAAGGTATAACTGAGGCATACAACATAAGTATGAAGGTATTTCCATTAAGCTCAGAGTATTACAAGTAAGTAAGAGAATACAAGAACTGAACTCTAGAACTTACCAAGACTCCTCCGGAAGCCCTTCAGAAGATCTAACACTATGACTATCACTACTAAGGCTAAGACTAAGCTTTTAGCAAAGGAGAGCTCTTCTTCTGGTGTGTGTTGAGTACGGCGCCCTTTGCAGGTATTTGTAGCATCACAAAGGCGGTTGGAGTCAGCTAGAGGCGGTTGAGGCAGTTGGGAGGTGGGCCCAGGTCGGCCGAATCCCCAAGGTCGGCCGACCCTTGGATCCACCGTCTTCAGCGCTTCACGGCTCAGATGTAATCTCCATGGCGGTTTATAGTTGTAAGTCAAAGGAGGGCCGAGTAGGACGCACGCCGGGATCGGCCGACCTGGCTGGGTCGGCCGACCCCCCATAACCGCCATTAGGGCCCACCTTCCTCTGAGAGGCTTACGTGTGGGTCCTAAGGTCGGTTCCAGTTGGGTTCTGTCGGTTTGGGTACATTTGTCTCTGGTTGTGGGTCCTTCAATCCATGTGATGGACATGTGGCTCATCCTTCACCCTTAACTTCCACCGACCATGAATCAACGTTCAAGATCCTTCCTTGGTGTGCTTCTTGACCTGTGTGAGAAAATGGGCATGATCGAGGCTCAGGCCAGGTCGGCCGACCAGGGCCTGTGCCCAGTTTCGTCCATCTTTTGCACCATAGTCCCTGTACTCAAATATATTCCGGATATGCAAGGTATACTATTATTTGAATACTAATGTCTAAGTTATGCCTTGATCTTTATTGGTTTCTGAGCCTGGTGACGGTCGGATTTTATGTTATAAGGACCGTCAACAACTCCCCCAAGCTTAACCTTTGCTCGTCCCGAGTAAAGATTAGAACTTTTAGGCTCAGTGGATCAGGAGTTGCTTCCTCATTACTCCTCAAAAGTACCAGTGGTTCGCAAGATATTCTACCAAGGATTGAATAAGCTGGTAAAATAAACTTCCCTTATTACCTTGACCTTCCATGGGGCTTGTAGCTTCTCATTGCCTTGGGCGGTTGATGGCTAGAACGACTTAGACCAAGCACCTTTCCTTCTACCTTGCTTGACAATCAAACCGGAGGTTTTGGGATTTTCAAAAGGTGGAGTTCCTTAGGTGGTACTCTCAAGTCACTCATGGCGTATTTCCTTACCAATTCCCTCTCTCAACTCTCATGTCACTCATTGGAGTGGAGCTTGTGCTAGGAGAGCTATATTGCATACTTGCAATGCACATATTGTAAAGCCAAAATCAGGATTCAAGGAGAAATAAATCATACCCTCAAACCAAGATGTGCAAGTGTGTGAATGGCATAGCAAATGATAGCTCTTCTCTCTTTTTTTTTACAGGTCCCTCTTCCCCTTTTTATAAAATTGCTTTTAGAGACATGGCTTTATTTTTGAACCACGAGCCTTTATTTGTTCTCTCTCTTTTTTTCTCTCTTTTTTTTCATCAGCTCCATGTCTCTTTTTGCAATAAAGTTAGGGAAGAGTACCAAACCTTATGTAGAGCTTTTATTTTGTAGATGGATGGGCGTTATGTTTACTTCCAGAATAGAAGTATAACATGTATATGGTGGTGTGTACGTGATCTTGGTTTTAAAAGCATGAAGTAAATCTCTAAGAATCACAGTGACCTTGACAAAACTCATTGCATAAAATTTAATCACCATAAGGAACTCTCTGTTTTTATTTTAAAAAAGAAAACTCTGGTTATCAAGTTCAGCTTAGTAAGATTTTAGGGTACTCAGGTCTTATCATATCTTAGCTAACAACAACCTAGACCAGAGCGTGCTTATGCTACCCACAGATAGACAAGATAACAGAAAAGATCATGCTCAACCAGCAAACTCAAAACTAAAGAGAATAACAGGTTGAAACATAGGTACAAGAGAGAAATAAGAGCAACTTTTCATCATATCCAAAATAAAAGATTTAAGCATGGACTTAAAACATTTAAGGGATTACCATGGATGGCTCTCATTTACTAACTTTATTTGAACTAAAAACTTTATTCAACAATGCTTACCTGATCTTACCTTATTGAGGGGCCTCCCCCAAGCTAGTCTATTAGCACTGATGTACCTGTCGGCGCAGGGCTCGTGTTTTACGTCGTCGAGCGAGGACGTCTCCTTTGTAGGATTCAACTTGACGAAGCAGCATCTGACCCTGGAGATGAGGATACAGATGATTTAACCCGCCATACCTGTTTTACCTTTTTCTGGCGGTCGACAGCTTGTTCCGGTGTTTTCTTTGTCTGTGCTTTTGCACCTCGTGTAGACTTCTTGTTATGTTTTGCATAATACCGGATGGGAAAATCCTTCTCCCAGAACTTCTCCATGAATTTAATTAGGCTGTCTTTTTCTGGAGGCGTCACCTCCACCTCTTTGACGTTCTGACTATTTCTCCCGTACTTGATCTTGATCATGGAGCATTGCTCCACCTTTGGCCTGAACTCAAACTTCTCCTTCCTTCCATTAATGTTGAGCTGGATCTCTCCAGCACCCACATTAATGTGAGCGCCTGTTGTGCTCAAGAAAGGTCGCCCAAGGATGAGCGACGAATCGTTGCTCACGTCCATGTCCAGTACCACGAAGTCGACAGGAACGAAGCAATCCCGGATGCGCACCGGAATGTCTTCGGCTATCCCCTCCGGGTAGCAAACCGTGGAGTCGGCCAACTGCAGTCTCATGGGAGTAGGAGACAAGGTAGTATAGTTAAGGCGGTCAAAAACTACCTTTGGCATTACGCTGACACTTGCCCCTAGATCACAGAGTGCATGCTCAAAGTGTTGTGTCCCGATTGTACATGTGATGGTGGGACATCCTGGATCCTTCTTCTTCTTCTCCGGGACTTTATTTAGGATCGCTGCGCTGCACTCCTCAGTCAGCTTTACGACTTCGGTAATTGGGAGTGGATGTTTGTTGTTGAGAATGTCCGTCAAGTACCTTGCATAAGTCGGTACCTGCATAGCATCCAGCAAAGGCACATGTATATTCAATTTTTGTATAACTTCTACGAACCTGGCGAATTGCTCATCCGCGGATGGTTTCTTTTGACACTGCGGGAATGGCAAGACGTTGGAGTCGTAGAACTCATGCGGCGCGGTCTGTCCAACTGGTGCTAGTTCGGCTTCTGGCTCTTCTTCCACCATGGGGATCTCCTTTCTTGGTGCTGCTATTTTCCCTGCATGGTTAGGGGGAACCGGGTCCCGAGTAGCCTTCCCGCTCCTCGTGGACACAGCCTTAACATTTTCAAAGGACGAATCCGGTTGTCCGGGAATTCACCCCTTATCACCAGACGAAATAGCGGCAGCTAACTGAGCTAATTGGGTTTCTAACATCTTATTAAAACTCAGCTGGCTTTGGAAGGTGGAGGACAAACTTTCTATTTTAGAGTTTATGCCCTACAGAGCCTTATCATTAACAGCAAGTCTCTTGAAAATCGACTCATTAATCTTGGCCTGACCAAGGACAAGATCTTTAAGGGAAGGTTGATTGGAGAAGTAGTTATTATTGTTACCTCCCTGGTAAAATGGGCGTTGCTGATTCCAGTTCCCTTGAGGCCGGTACCCGTTGTTGCCGTTCACGAACTGTACCTGCTCTTGTGTCTCGGGGCAGTTGTTCCCCGAGTGGCCAGTTTCTCCACAGACTTCACACGTCATGTGTGAGTCCAGTGGCCCTTCGTTGTCAGCGCCTCCATCCTTGGTGCGGTCATCAAGGCGCTTCATAATAAGATCCATCTTGGCGGCCAGCATGTCCACCTCCTTTACGGTGTGCATACCGCGTTTGCGTCCCTGAAGACGGTCGTCATTTCAGGATTGGTTTGACACCATCTTCTCGATGAGAAGCTTGGCGGCGTTCACGGTCAAGGAGAGGAATGCCCCTCCAGCAGCAGCATCCATGTGTTCACGGGCTGTTTGGGACAGCCCATGGTAGAAGTTCTGAAGCAGGAGCCACTCTTGCATGCCATGGTGGGGGCACGCCAGAATGTAATCCTGAAAGCGATCCCACGCTTCCGGGACCGTCTCCCCAGACTCTTGCTGAAAGCTGAAATTCTTCCCCGAAGGGCATTGGTTTTCCCAATGGAGAAGAACTTCGCCAAAAAGGCGTTGGAACACTTGATCCATGTATTCACCGCCTCACGGTTGGAATAGAACCATTGTTTGGCTCTACCCAGCAGCGAGAACGGGAATAGACGGAGCCTGATGGCCTCTTGATCCACCCCCTTGGATGGTGATGGTAATGCACACCTTCAGGAAGTGCTGCAGGTGAGCACTGGCGTCCTCATTGGCCTTCCCACAGAAGGGGCTAGCCTGCACCATGTTGATAAGCGGAGCCTTCAGCTCAAAAGCATGATCCCCCACTTCTACTGCTGGACTCGTAAGGATCTGGGCAGCGGACGGAGCGGAGTAGTCACGAATGCTCCTGTCGGCCGTGGCTTCTTCCGGTTGGGGTGCTACGGGAACGGGTTGTTCTCCTTGGTTGGAGGATTTTCCGATGACTGGTTCGGTTTCCGACAAGAACACCTGAGGGATTACGACACGAGAGCGTACCCTCCTTCCTATGGTATTTGGGTTCTCGACGTAGTTGGATGGTAGTTGGAAACCAGTCATGCACTACCCTGTTTCACATCACAGAGAAACGGAGCAAAACGGGTAAACCTGCTAGATTACTGGCAATTAATTTTGTTGCACGAAATGCATGGATGTTCAAATCTCTTTAACCACTGCTTTCCCTGGCAACGGCGCCAGAAATGCTTGTTGGTATTTCTTAGCATCACTACTTAGAGTAGTAATGGTACTAGAGATACTTCATCGTAAATCTAGACGTTACAGATATTCTGCAAGCGCAAAGAAGTACGTTGTAGCATTTCACCCGGGAGTATTCCAGAGTATCGTTATTTGTTTATCCGCAGGGAAAGCATTTAGTTAAAAGAGAGATGTGACATCCAATGCTCTTACGTACAACAATATTAATGTACCATAATCTAAACAGGGGTAAATGATATAGAAGTGAATGAATGGGTTGACACACAGAAGTTCATTGCTCATCATTGTGTTAGTCTTAGTTAGTATAGTACACTAGTGAAGATTAATAAGGGTTCATTGGCATCATACTTATGGAACTTGAATATACTACAATACCCTATACAAGCTCATTCAATGATCGTATGCAAGAGGACAAATCGAGGTATCCAGTGGTTCCCTCATCAAGGGACGACATTAGGACATCTTATCATAAAGGCCTAATACCCACTCCCGTACGTGGAGGATTACAAAGGACGGACAGGGCTGTCACCACCTGCCGCCTACCTCTACTAATCCGTGGGGCAGCGGTACCCTCAATAGTATTCCATATCCCAAACGCCATGTTTGCAATACGAGATACAACTCTATCTATCACGTTAATAAATAGAGCAACCAAAAGGCACATTGAGCCAATGTTATAGCATACATTCACTTGTTTGAGGTGTAAGACATAAGTAGTATATGCTAAGTGGATAAGGTATAACAGAGGCATACAACATAAGTATGAAGGTATTTCCATTAAGCTCAGAGTATTACAAGTAAGTAAGAGAATACAAGAACTGAACTTTAGAACTTACCAAGACTCCTCCGGAAGCCCTTCAGAAGATCTAACACTATGACTATCACTACTAAGGCTAAGACTAAGCTTGTAGCAAAGGAGAGCTCTTCTTCTGGTGTGTGTTGAGTACGGCGCCCTTTGCAGGTATTTGTAGCATCACAAAGGCGGTTAGAGTCAGCTAGAGGCGGTTGAGGCAGTTGGGAGGTGGGCCCAGGTCGGCCGAATCCCCAAGGTCGGCCGACCCTTGGATCCACCGTCTTCAGCGCTTCACGGCTCATATGTAATCTCCATGGCGGTTTATAGTTGTAGATCAAAGGAGGGCCGAGTCGGACGCACGCCGGGATCGGCCGACCTGGCTGGGTCGGCCGACTCCCCATAACTGCCATTAGGGCCCACCTTACTCTGAGAGGCTTACATGCGGGTCCTAAGGTCGGTTCCCGTTGAGTTCTGTCGGTTTGGGTACATTTGTCTCTGGTTGTGGGTCCTTCAATCCATGTGATGGACATGTGGCTCATCCTTCACCCTTAACTTCCACCGACCATGAATCAACGTTCAAGATCCTTCCTTGGTGTGCTTCTTGACCTGTGTGAGAAAATGGGCTTGATCGGGGCTCAGGCCAGGTCGCCCGACCTAGCCAGGTCGGCCGACCAGGGCCTGTGCCCAGTTTCGTCCATCTTTTGCACCGTAGTCCCTGTACTCAAATATATTCCGGATATGCAAGGTATACTATTATTTGAATACTAATGTCTAAGTTATTCCTTGATCTTTATTGGTTTCTGAGCCTGGTGACGGTCGGATTTTATGTTATAAGGACCGTCAACAGGGGGTCATCTGCGATACGCAGCAGGTCAAGGGAGGCCGACCACTCCAAGCGAAGGCGGATGACACCTCAGTAGTGTAGCTGGGTGAGCTACTATATTAATGTAGAGGCAACAATGATCCAGGGCAGCATCTTATTCGCACGCAGGCATGGTTCAGTAACAACTAGCATCTTCTTAGTACATTTGGATGTGGTGTTCTTGTGTCTCCAGCAAAGCGTTGCAAGAATTCGAGATGTAAGTGAAGCTTTAATCTGATTCCTTGCTTGTTTTTCAACCGTAACCCTCTAATTTTAGTTGTATTGTTTGGTAGTTGTATGCTAGTAACACCTTGTAAGATGCCTTTTTGTACGACGACTTATCTTGTAACTTGTCATATACACATTTTTTCCCCATTGTGGTTGTTCCGTTTGTCTTAGGCAACAACTGCAACATAGCGTCCTTGTCTAGGACAATGGAATGTAAATTTTGTTGATATTGCAATCATTGTCTCCTTGTAATCATCTTGATTTGTCAATATGTATTTAGCAAGACGGAATTTGTAAAGGCTATTTTGTTGTACATTGTGCTTGTAATACATTTTATTGGAATTGTGAGCATTGTAAATTTTATTTACTCCTACTTGTAGAGAGGATACTATGATAAATAATAATTTAGTTGGACCTCAATTGGACTGAGCCTGTTCTTGTATGAATATGCATCTTAAGCACTAGTTAGAATATCTGATGTACGAATCATTAACACAGTTTTAGGATAAAAGATGGATCAGTCAAGCACTTGTTAGACTAAGCTTAGTAGCATGCACACAAGGAATGACTCTTGTAAATGGGGGCTCATAGATATGATGAATGGTTTAGTATGATTCTTTAAAATGGGAGCTCAAAGATATGTTGAATGGATGTAGTTGAAATATTTCCTATGGTTTTAATATAACTATGGTAGGAGCGTCCTCGAAAAACATTATGGCGGATGATTGATTCAATTAGGACACAGAAATGGTGAACATTCATTGAGGACTTTATGTTATTTCTGTCAACCAAGCTGCTTTAGAATGTTTGCATTTTCCAGTAATGATGATTAATTGAATTATATTTTCACCTAAATGTACATGGCGTGGAAGGAAAAATGTTAAGTATTTTTTCAGTAAGGTACTTGGAAAAAATAAATCAGCTAGATAAACTGTGGAGAAGCATATGTACCTTATTCAATCTGAATAACTTGTCCTGGTGGCCTTCTGTGAGCACTTGGATACGCTTGAGTGGTATTTTGTTAAAAGATCTTTACCATTTAGTTCAATGCATATGTTCTGTGACTTATTTCTCTGAAGCTAAGCTGCGTGTTGCTATACCACTCCACATTACTCTTGGTCGTCTGCGAATGTGTGCTCATGAACAACTTTATAGTTTTTAATCTGATACATATTCAATATTTAGTTTCTTCTGTGCAAAGATGGTAGAACAGTTTTAGTACCTTACTTACTTGCGCTGCTGATATTTGGAGCTTCTAGATGTAAAATATATAGGCTATCTTTCTAGTTTTCTGTACTGTTTTGCCATTCTATATCAGGAATAGGGTGCATTAAAGTTTCTGATAAACATAGAAATAGTTTGGTTAGGGTGCCAATGCCATATTTCTAGTTATACTTGTATTTCTAGTTATACTTGTAGACAATTAGGGTGCTTGCTAAGATCGTTTCTTGTATTTTCCGCCGTGAACTTTTTTCCATCAGTTGAAGCCACAGTATGCTTTGGCTTGTCTTTAAGTATTACTACTGCATGTATGTCTGAACATTGCTTTTGCCAGACGGACCGATGCTTTGTGGCATGTGGTGGTTTCTATTTGTGCACTGTTTGTGTTTCCTTTTAACCTTTTAAGGCCACTCATGCATTTCTTCTCATTTTGCAGAAATGTGTGGTTGGAACCGTGTCCAGCTGTGCGAAGGCCTACTTCCCTGAATAATAAGTTACTGCCTCGTATTGTATTTGATGTTAAATGTCTGAGTTTCCCCCGAAGACGCAAGGATATATTGATGTGTAATTCAGGACCAATGCTTTGATATGCGTTATTGAAGAACTGAGACTGTACTATTTCTATTGTAGCCTTGTAGGATGAAACGGTTTGTGTTATTGATGTCCTTTGTTCGTCTTCCTCTGTTGGTAGTGAACAAAGGATATGAGTTTTTGACATTCTTGTCGTCCATCCGTCCTATGGGATAAGATAACTGATAGTTGCTTCACGGTTAAACTCTTGTTGCTGGGAAGGGCCAAATGTAGGCATCGTGCTTTTCAGTTCTTCATTGGTACTGCGGTGCAAGTATGGTTCTTGCAGTTGTAGCTTGCAAGTAACACCTATGATCTATTTTTCGTTCGTTTTTTGTTACTAGTGGAGATGCACGTGCCCAGGCACGTGTTTTAAAAAAACTTGGCACATGAAAATTTATATTCATAAAAATTAGTAAAGAATAATACACATAATAAGGATATATATATTTAAAGATAATGAAGCGTACTATTTATCATTTAATTATTTTTATTCACTTCAAGTTAAACTAACAACATATATAGCTCACAAATATGTTAGATACAACAAATCATATAGGTCTAAAGTCTAAACCCATGTATTCCTATGTCAAATAATTATCACAAATATTTTCATATGGGACCCACAACAAACCTAAATCTCACGTGCCATCTCAAAAACTATCTTACATCCAAAATTCAATACTCTCTCTATCTTCTATCTCAATACACATCCTAGCCCGACCTAGATGTGGTTTTTCTCTCAATCTGCGTGTGTCTCTCTTTCTCATAACTCGATCCATATAGTCTTCCCCTCCCTCCCTCCCCCGCCCTCCTTCCCCTCCCTCCCTCCGCCTCCCCGGCTGCCCTCCTCCGCTTCGCCCCTCCCTCCTCCCCCCTCCCCCCGCTTGCCCTTCCTCCTCCCCCCTCCTTCCCCTCCCTCCCTCCCTCCGCCTCCCCAGCTGCCCTCCTCCGCTTCGCCCCTCCCTCCTCCCCCCCTCCGCTTGCCCTCCCTCCACCCCCCTCCTTCCCCTCCCTCCCTCCCTCCCTCCCTCCGCCTCCCCGGCTGCCCTCCTCCGCTTCGCTACAACAGATTTAACTGTGGAAGGTAGCCACGATAAATAACAATTTAAGAACACACACAAAGCAAAAACTAAACCTTTTTTGGAGAGTGGTCTTTGGCCCAATAAGCATTCAAGTAGAGTAACTCCTAGGTTCCCAGTTGAGGGTGAGAGAAATCCTTCAGAATCTTGATATTATATCCCATTATTAATTATAGAAAATTAAGAAAATGCATGAAAATATTTTGGCGATAAAGAAATTGTACCATGAATGCTGCCTAATCAGCTGGAAACCCAACCCATATGAAATCCTCGTCATAAAATATGAGCACGGAGTAAGATAAACATTAAGATATTGCACTGGTTCAGGCATCCAAATAAAAGATAAATAAGAATATGCATCCCACCAGGCACGTGTTAAGAAAATACAATATATAAAGTATATTTTTTTACATTGTTAGACAAAGATGAGGTTAAAGGGATTAATTAGATACCTAGACACTTGTTTAAAAAAACTTAGTACATGAAAATTTATATTCATAAAAATTAGTAAAGAATAATACGTATAATAAGGATATATTTAAAGAAATAAACAAATAAATAAATAAAGTAAAGAATAGTATGTACATTCTTCCCTCTCCCACCGATCTCTCATCTCTCTCCCCGGTCCTCTGCTCCCTCCGGCGCCGCCCACCTCCTCCCTCCCGTAGAGCCGCGCCGCTCCCTGCCCCCTCCCGCGGCGACACGCCGCCCCCTCCTCCCTCCCGCGCTGCCCCCTGCCCCCTCCCCCAGCGCCGTCGAGGAGGCCACGTGGCTCCTCCTTGCGCCGGTCGGATCCGCAGGAGGCGGGGACACGGTGGCGCGAGGTGCTCCGGCGGAGGAGGTGGGTCGTCGAAGGAGCTCAATCGCGGTGGCCGGTGGAAAATCCCACGCCGCCAAAATCCCCTCCACCCCCAATCTCCCACGCCACCAAAATCCCCTCCACCCCAAATCTCCCATGCCACCAAAATCCCCACCCATGCGGCCACCGAGAGGGCGCGGCGGAGGCCGTGGCGGCCTCCCTCAAGCAGGGGCGTCGGAGGCGTTGAGCCGCTCGCTGTACGCGGTGAAGCCCAACTCCACGGGCGCGCCGAGCGCCGACCGGGGCTTCCACAGAGGCACGGGCGGGAGCGTCATGGCGTTGGCGGCGGACGCGGCCGCCCCGGCCTTCTTCTTGCGTGCGCCGCGCTTCTTGGGCCCGACGCGGGACTTGATCCGCATGATGCGCTCCTCGAAGTCGTCATCCGCGGTGGCCATCTTGGCGCTGGCCGGGGACGGCGGCGTCGGCTCCTGGTCGGCTGCTGCGGTGTTGAGGTATCGGCCCATCTCCCAGAGCTGCCTCTTCTTCTCTACCTCCGCCCGCCGTGTTGAGGTATTGGCCGCCGGCTCTGGTCACGAGAGCCTATGTTGCTCGATGCGTCCTCGCCGTCGTTCGTCGTACGCTGCTTGCCGCGACCGCTCGTTGTGCCACCGAGGAGGTGAATGAAAGGACAAGCATCTTCTTATAGTCCACAAGATCGGTTGTGCCTTTGCTTGCATTGGAAGGAAGGACATGAATCGGTGACGAGATTTTAGGCGGGGAAGAGGGCGGCAATTGCTAGCGAGATTTTAGGCAGGGAAGAGGGCGGCAATTGCCAGCGAGATTTTAGGCGGGGAAGAGGGCGGCAATTGCTAGCGAGATTTTGGGCGGGGAGGAGGGCGGCAATTGCAGTGGACCCGATGGGTATCGATCTTGGTGAGAAAAAAGCGACGCGTTTGGGAATTTTCACAGGGAAACCACGCTGAGATGGTTCTCCCCCCTTTGGTCTTCGTCCTACCTGACGTGTGGGCCCAAAAAGATGATTAGTGAGGTGAGGGTAGGTTTATAGCTGTGTAGATTTTGACATCAAATCCCTCACTCTTTATTTTTTTGTTATGTTGCCAACCGTGTGGTTTTAACAAGAAATGTATGTACCTATTTTTGTCCCGTTGACAATAGATCATGAGCAATGCGCTTAGATTCTTCTTCACTGTGATATATGTCACCTTTTAGTTCCTTTTTAATTGAGTTGCTCAGATCCTCTCTTTTTTTTCGAAGCACCGTATAGACGCTTACACGTGCACTCATACTCACGCTAATAAAAACATGCACGCAAACCCTATTTTTATGAGTTTACGTGCTTTTCTTTAGGATACAAAGGTAGCGCGCACCCACACACCCACACAATGAAATGGCAAATTCAAAATTAATTTTGAAATTTTAGAAAATCCTTCATCACTGTTTGAATTCTGCTCGTTCAGGCTGGCAAGGCAAAGCTTGCGTGAGAAATATCTATGCAAATTGGTGCTTAAATAAGCTCAACAAACTAGTAGCACACTTAGTCCCTGGTACAAACTCAAACATTTTATCCTCTCGATAAACATCCGGTGCATATGATTATTTGACACAGACTATAAAAACATTTTTTAGTTAAGCACCGCTACTTAACACACTGACACTTCGATACAATGACTAACATAATATCCTGCGTTGATGCTCTGTTCCACAATACCAGTCGGGGAGCACTACAAAGCAAGAGTAAACAGCAAAAAAAAAAGTTTGACAGCTTGAGTACAATGACCAAGAAATATTGACAGTACCTAAAATCAGATATCGAGAAATAGAGAAAGGACATATGCTTCACAGATTTTGACTGCCCAAACTGCAAATGGAAATTAACAAACAGCCTAACACATCAGGGAAATTAAATACCTTGCTGTAGGTGTAGGACGATGTGCCACAGGAGGCATGTTTCCTAACAAGATTTTGCTGCATATCAAACAGAGGATATTATATCATCCAGTTAACTGATGGACATCAGAGACGGCAATATCAGTGGCAAAAGAATAATTTGGGGAAGGAACAAATCAATGGAACTCGTGAAGCTTTGTCAGGGAAAGGATGAGCACATCGAATCTGAGAAATAAACACAAATATTTCTGATTACCAATATCATTGCATTCTCTAAGGAAAGTCAAATATAGAAATAAGCATGGCAATCAGAGCCAATGAAACGTAGAAAAGCATCCGAATGGAAACTGAAACTGTAATCAAATTTGATCTTGAGTGTTGCCAACGGCAGAGCAGGTCACCCCTGATCTATGATGTCTATAAGGATACAACAAGATAAAGGGAAACCGAGGCTGAGATGAAGATAATTAGTTAATCACCGGCAAAAACCAAATGTAGGGGATGGTCATACCAGATTTGACTGTCGAGCTGCACGGCGATCAGGGAGCTGTACCTTGCCAGAAACAAGATCAGTGACGTGGAGGGGCTGCACCGGCTGCTGAAGCTGGCGGTCCTGGACGTGAGCTTCAAGAAGATCACGACGGCCAAGTCACTGAGGCAGCTGGTGGCCAACTACGGCTCGCTGCAGGCGCTGAACCTGCTGGGCAACCCGGTGCGCGCCACCACCGGCGAGGACACGCTCCGCAGGGCCGTGTCGGGCCTGCTCCCGCGGATCGAGTACCTCAACAGGCAGGCCATGAAGCCGCGACGCGCCGGGGAGGTGGCCAAGGACAGCGTCGTGCAGGCGTCGCTTGGCAACGGCGGTGGCTGGAGCTCGCGCAAGCGGACGGCGCGGAGGCCAGCCACCTGAGCCCCGGCTCGTCGAGCGGCCGCAGGGGCAGCAGGAGCGGCATGACCAAGCTACAGCAGACGCTCATCGACGCCCTCTTGACCGTCGACTCGCCGGACTCGGGCGCCGGCGCCGGGTACGCCGCGCAGCAGATGGCCAGCGCCGTCGACAAGCTCGACGACCTCATCAGCTTCGTGGACCAGGTGGGGCGGACCTATTGCCGCGCCATCTGTGGATTGTCGGGGATCTTGGGGTGGGCTTTCCCAGATGCGAGCGGGAGGAGAAGAGATGGAACTGAGGTCCTGTTTAGTTTGCAAACTAAGTTTGCAAATTTGTCACATTAAATGTTAGAACACTAATTAAGGATATTAAACGTGAATTAATGATAAAACCTATTCCATAACCCCAGGTAACTTTGCGAGACGAATCTAATGAGCCTAATTTGGCCATGATTAGACAACGTCGTGCTACAGTAAACAATCTCTAATGACGGATTAATTAGGCTTAATAGATTCGTCTCGCGATTTCCCGTCCATCCATGTATTTAGTTTTGTAATTAGATCATGTTTAGTCCTCCTAATCTTCGATTAAGAATTGCTACAATAAATTTCACAAACTTTCTCACCGAACTAAACAGGCCCTGAATTGAGAAGAAACCCTAGAGGATGACGAGAGGGAGACGGCGATGGAACAGAAGATGGAAAGAAATGTCAGAGGAGGGGTGCCGCGATGGAAAAGGAAAGAGTCCGGTGATGTGCGAGATTCAGGCCCTGTTTAGTCCCCTAAGTTTGCTAACTTGTCACATCAAATGTTATAACACTAATTAAAGGTATTAAACGTGGATTAATGACAAAACCCATTCTATAACCCCGGGTAACTTCGCGAGACGAATTTAATGAGTCTAATTAGGCCATGATTAGACAACGTCGTGCTACAGTAAATAATCTCTAATGACGGATTTATTAGGCTTAATAGATTCGTCTCGCGATTTTCCGTCCATCTGTGTATTTAGTTTTGTAATTAGATCATGTTTAGTCCTCCTAATCTTCGATTTAAAATTGCTACAGTAAATTTCGCAAACTTTTCTCACCGAACTAAACAGGCCCTCAAGGCTGCGGAGAGGGGGTGGGTACGCTGGTGCGTATGCGGGGAGCGCTCATGA
Organism: Alloteropsis semialata; assembly: GCA_004135705.1. NCBI lineage: Eukaryota > Viridiplantae > Streptophyta > Magnoliopsida > Poales > Poaceae > Alloteropsis > Alloteropsis semialata. The sequence goes on along the minus strand of CM014272.1, from coordinate 82,192,798 downwards.
AAAAAACCGTAAAAAAAGTATGAAATATTTTAGAAAGCGCGATTTTTTTCAAGAGCCAAAAACTTTGGTTATTCTTGAGCCGACGTGTGGGCCTCAACTGGGGGATATGTGAGAGGGTATGGGTGTGCTTTAAAGTGAGAGTCATTTTCAAAAGTTTTGGATCTTTTTTCAAGAGCCAAAAACTTTGGTCATTCTTGAGCCGACGTGTGGGCCTCAACTGGGGGATATGTAAGAGGGTATGGTGTGCTTTAAAGTGGGAGTCATTTTCAAAAGTTTTAGATCCTTGTTGTATAGATTTTAAAAAGTGAACTTAATTAGAAAATTTGACCACAAGCGCGCCGCCAGGCCGCCTCCTGCCGAACCCTTTTCCCTGCCGTCACCATCCCCTCTGGTTTGACCCGCTGGCGCTGCCGGATGCACGCCACGTGGCGGGCGCCCGGGCGCACGTGGTGCGCCGGGTCTACGCGGGATGTCTCATAAATCCCCGCCCACCCCGACCACGAGCCCCCGACTGCTGTTCCCCTCGGCCCGATTCGGTTCGGACCCCAAGCTCCTCCCCACCTTGTCCGTCCGTCGCATGGCGGCTCCCAAACCCTAACCCGCAGATCCCCTCCCCCACCCAACCCCCGCGCTTCCCCCGCCTCTCTCTGCTCCGGCCGGCCCCGCCTCGCCGCCCGCCCCGCCGTGCCCCTCCGGCGCGGCGTTACGGGCTTCCCCGCTCCGCCGCCGAGAGGAAGTGCCCGCCCCGCCGTCGGCGACCTCCGCCCACTGCGCGAAGGAGGTAGGGTCCTTTCCATCCCCGCTCTGTTTCTTTTCCCCCTCTCGGGAGTGGATTGCGCTGGCTCGTCGCGCCGCGGGTTTGTCGCGCTGGTTCCCCACGGCGCTAGCGCGGCTCCGGGAGAGCACGGGCGGGGGGGAATTCGGCTCGTGCTCGCGAACCCTCGGTGTTCCGTGCTGGTAGCTGTCCGGCTCGCGCGGGTTTCGCGCTTTATGGCTTAAGGGTTTGCTTGGCGTTCGCGGTCTTTTGGCTAATTCTACGAATGCCTGTTGCGCTGTTTGCTTCAAATTGGCTGGAGCGCCTCCAAGGCTCCAACTTTCTTTATTTGCCGGATATTCTTTATTGGACTTGTCTTTGCACCAATTCCTTGAATGCCTTCAGCTGTGTAGCTTGGGGTGTGTGCAAAATGCTTTTTTTTTGTCCAAATACAAGTTGTCTGAGTAAATTTTCTTGCTGCTAGGTTGCTAGTCCAAGAGAACTGATCGCGGAATATATGAAGTAGCCGGCGTTGAATGACCTTCTCTATGGATTTGAACGCATCGCCGTTGCCCGAAGATGATGACCAGCAGCCTTATGAAGAGGCGGTTGAGGTTGAGTATGCTCAGGAGGAGCATGTTGAGTCTGCTGTCGCAACAATGCGCAGGGTACGCAGCTATCTTATTGATGTTAATGTTTGTTCCGTGTACCATGCTCTTGGCATCTCTGTTCTGGGACATTACCTTCGCTTGCTGATTAATCACGATGCATGTTGTTTCGTTTGCATTGCTTGGTTGTCATTATTAGCTGAAGAAAATGGGCTGCACAAAGAGAGGAAGCTGTTAAATGTACTCTAAGTAGGAAGGCACAGTAATCTTTGTCAGAGGTTAACTTACACCACTGCCATAGTAAAGTATACGCTGGATTTGTTCCTAGATGCAATGATTTGTAGTTCAACATATGAATGATGGTTTACTTTGACTGCTTTTAATACTGGTTTATTAATACTTTGTTTTCTTTTATTTATGCATGTGTCATGAGCATTATTGACAATAGCGAGTCTACCCAGGAGGGCCTTATGGCTCTTTAAACAATTTATTTGAGTCTTCTTTTTATATTTAGCATAATAGCATGCAAGCTTTGGTTTAATTGACCTATTGCCTATGCCTTTTATTTTGATCTCGCTATTATTGACAGGAGCGTGAAGAGAGACGCAGGAGACTAAAGAGAGAGCAGCAGGATGATGGGTCAAGGCTACATTCCCAGCAGATTAGGAATGATTATGTTCCTCAACCCAAGAGACATAGTCGAGTAAAAGAGGCACCTCAGGGTATGAAGTATTGGGCAGTTTCCACCTCTGTTCCTCTGTTTATTTGCAACTTTTATTCCTCCTTTTTTTCTATGTTGATTCCATGTGTGTTATCTTGGTGCGATTTCAGGTTGGTTGGACTGTCCTGCATTTGGAGAGCCAATAGATAAAATCATACCATCCAAGGTTCCTCTTGACGAAACATTCAATGAGTCGGTGCCTCCTGGGAAACGATACTCCTCGAAGCAACTAGTTAACAAACAAAGAAAAGCTGGTCGCGAAGTAAGTATTGCTTATTTGCTTCTTGCAGATCGTATTGTAGTCCCTCCTACTGTACTAATTATTATAGTCCTGTGTTTGACTAACTTCTGATATATGCTGTCATTTGGTTGATTGAATTCAACCCCCTAGAAGTGAATTTCTTTTTCCTTGTTCGTAACTATAGTGTTCTATAAAGCAGTAGGTGGTAGGTGGCATCTAGTGGTTAATAGGTGGGCTCAGGAGGGTGGTTCTTAGTTGTCCGGTCCCACAAAGGTGTGGATAACTCAGGAAGCCACCGTGTTTTAGAGCAATGTACAACCGACTTCTGTTGTTTTTGGTGTAGTCCTCACCATATCCTCCTTCCACTTCCTTTGCCCTATATATTGATATTTCTCCTTCACATATATGCCATCTTTGCTCGCTTTGTGCTCTGAGAATGTAGCCTGGTCAACAAAAGGCTTGGGGCGCTAAGGTGCCCCTGACACTTGCCAAAAGAGGAGTGGAGAAAGGAGGGACCATGGAGAAGAAGAAATAGAATGAGGGGAATCAGCAGGCACCGTAGCTGTCCATATGCTTTCTCCATTGTCGGCTCCAGTACAGTTGCCAGCACATCCGTCCCTCTTAACTGGAAGGGGTCGGTGAAGCTAATGAGGGGAATCAGCAGGCACCGTAGCTGTCCATATGCTTTCTCCATTGTTGGCTCCGGTACAGTTGCCAGCACATCCGTCCCTCTTAACTGGAAGGGGTCGGTGGCAGAAGCTTCATGTGGATAGGAGTATGGGGGAGGGCCGGAGGGGTGATTTAGTGGTGGAGGAGATGCGGAGGTGTTTGGGGATGGTGTGGCTTGTTGCAGATCCTGTGGCTGTATTTTGTTACGCTTGCGGATGGCATTGGGTACCAGGAGGCAGTGTGTGTGGATGGCATTGGGAGCTAGGGCACATGAGGGTGCGGAGGGGTGCTATATGGACTGTTGGTTTGGATTGGGCTTTACCTGGCTACTGGACTGACTGCGTGTGATCCATTGATGCTCCTATTTTTCTTGTCTATAGTATATCTATATGTTTGTGGAGTTTGCCTTTTCCTGCCTTACCATTTTACCGTAAGCACCTCAGGCGAGAAGGAGGGATTGGGTCGGTACATCATTACTGCTTAAGAACAATCTTTTGATCTATGGAGCTAAACGCTCTTTTTTTCAAAGTTAGATAGTCTTATATAAATAAATGAATGGGACTATTAAGGTTTGAAGTTAGTACTGACATCCTACCATCATCCATATGCACCCATTTATAGTCTTTTATACAAATATAGTGACATGTATTCATATCCACAGTGGATACAAACCTATGCCACGTGATCGGTACTGTTATCTGGGCTTCCCTATACTGTATTTTTATAATAGCTTTCACTGTACCATTAAATACTTTATAATAGCAGTTCATTCTTTTCGTCATGCTATTTCATATCTGTATACATTACTAGTTAGTGATGTATATTCCTGACAGAACATACATTCTGTACTGACTTTTAGTTTTCCTTTTACAGATAGGTCTTGTGATTGATTTGACAAATACCACTCGGTATTATTCACCAGCAGAATGGACGAAGCAAGGTATTAAGCATGTCAAGGTGAGAGCGCTTAGCATTAAATACTTTCTTGTTTCTTAAAAACCTTTTTTTTGACTAACATGTTTTTGTGTTAGATTCCATGCAAGGGAAGAGATGCTGTACCTGACAATGAATCTGTTAACGTGTTTGTCTATGAGGTAACACCAGTCTATGGATAATATCTCTGCAAAAGCAATATGTTTGATAATCATGCTCCAAGCTGGTTTAGTTACTGTGCCTTATTTAATGCCATTGTGGATAAGTTATGAGGTCTCGGGATGTGAATGCTTGCCACATTTCCATGTTCTGCTCCATGCCCATCATGTTATCTAGTCCTGTTCAACGACGGTTTAAGCCGGTTTCTTGAACCAACCTGGAGCAAACTGTGTGGCTGGTTTTGACGGGCTGGTTTACACGGGTTGAGCGGTTTGGCCTTCTCCATCGCTGTTATTGCGCTTGTGCTGATGCTCGCTAGACCTAACAGCCATATGTTATGGCCATCATATGCTGGCCATAATTGACCAAAAACCGAACCGATTTAACCAAGAACCGAACCGAAATAACCGCCGAAACCGAGAAGTTTGGTCACCAGTTCGGTTCCTGGTTCATACTAACCGAACTATTCTCGGTTCATTCGGTTCTGTGGCTTGGTTAACCGATCTAACCGAACTACGCGGACTAACGCGAGGAAGCCCAATAACTACTAATTCGAGCCCAGCCCAATACTAACCCTATGTATATAAGCAAGCAAGCAGCCATTCCTGCACCTCACTTGTCCCTTCCCTCCCTCCCGACCCTAGCCGCAGCCCGCACCAGGTGGCTGGCCACTCGCCCCGGACGCCCGCTGCCCTGTGCTGCGCCCCTGCTCCACTCGAAGACAAAGCAAGCGAGGCGACGGCGACTCACTCTCGACTCCCCAACCCCACGACAGCAAGGCCTGTAGGCACCCGATCCGCGGCGGCGATGCCTGTGGCCACAGGCGAGCACGCGGTGTGGCAGCTCTGCTCCCGTTACACTGCTCCATGAAGATAAGCACAGGATATTGCGGTGTTCGTCAGATCTATTTGTTTCAGTGCTTCTACTCTGTAATTTCTGGGATTTGATTCATCCGAGCGGAAGAATCGATCTCTGTTTTGTTCCTGTGACTCATCTGCTCCTACGACTGTTACTGTCTCATGTGTGGTCTCTTCGCTCTTCGATCCAGTTTGAATACGAATAGGCAGGTTTTCTTTTTTGCTTGGTCAAAGATCTGACATACTTGTTTGCATGAATTATTTTTCAATGCATTGGAATTTCTTACTCCTGTTAGCTTTGCTCACTGGTACCGTGTGTTTTTTTTAGCTTTATTCAATTGGATTTGGATCTTTATCTCAGAGAGAAAATGGCAGGCAACACTACATCTCTGATTTTTTTCGTGCGTTCGCTGATGGCTCGGTTAGTTCGGTCAGAACCGAACACCGAATTGAACTAACCGACACCTTAGTTCTCGGTTCCAAGAAATTTCAGGAACCGATTGGTGCACGTTTTCAAGTAACCGAACTTCGTAAAAGACCGAGGAACTGATCGGTTTGGTTCAGTCTAACCGAATGCCCACCCCTAATCATATGCTTACTGTCTCAGAGGCCACCGCTGGCGTCTCCATGCCACAGCCTCGCGCTCTGGCTGGCAATGCGGCTACCGCTAGCGCGCGCTTTCGTCCCATGCAGCGCTCTCCTCACCTGTTTGAGGCCGCCTCTCCACGTGCTGCTGCTTGCAGCCGCCCTGGCGCTGCATTCATGGGTGGTCCAAAGACGGCTCCTCTTAATCGCTTAAACAATGGCTTGATTTCATCGAGTTTCTTCAGTCATGGGGTCAATCAGAGGCAAGGTCGCAAGGACCTGCTCCCATTTCACTGCAACATCGCCGCGGGCGAGGAGAGCATGTCGACCAGGATATCTAGCTGCCGGAGGTGGCCGGTCTTCACCACCAAGGCAACCAAAATATTCATGCAATTAGCTACGGTTGTCATTGCTGCTGCAGCGGTGGTTGCTGACGAGGTCTGCGAGGTGGTTTAGACGGGCTGGTTTGGCGGGTTGAATGGGTTGGCACCAAACCGTGAACAGGGCTAATGTTACTAACTTCAACGGGGCCTGCACCTTTTTTGCATTTTCATATTGTTGGATCCTCTATAGGAGATTCATTTGGATGTGCTGCGTGTCAGTTACCTGCTTATTTCTTTTCTTTTCTTTTTTTTTTTTGTAAAATGTTCTTGGGTCAAATGGTATAGATACTCCCAGCTGTCACCAATATCTGTGGGTAGCCCTTTCTTTTTTGCTGGTAGAAAGTTTTGATACATGTCAGTAGCTCCTGTATTTGAAAGAGCTTCCTGTAGCCATCTCTGTTAACAAATTTTGCTGTTCTTTCAGGCAATGATGTTCCTACAGAAGCAATCAAAAAATCCTAAATATATCCTGGTTCACTGTACCCATGGTCATAATCGTACAGGTTTCATGATTATTCATTACCTTATGCGCACACATGTCTCGTGTGTTGCTGAGGTAGGGGAAACTAGACCCTTAATGCTATTTGTCTTGATTTAGTTCTTCAGTTCGTGACCACTTTGTTTTTTTAGGCAATAAATATATTTGCTCAAAGGCGACCACCTGGAATATACAAGAGGGACTACATTGAAGCGCTGTATTCATTTTACCATGAGGTCCCTGAGAATATGATGATAGCATGCCCCCCAACACCAGAATGGAAGAGACCTGATGATCTCGATTTAAATGGCGAAGCTAAGCAGGACGATGACGATGACAATGGTGATCTTGAACCACCAAATGTATGTGTTTTCTTTTACAAAGATTGTAAAGGATTTCAGTTCTATGTATCAGGTCTATGGACTTCCCTGTAGAGTTAAACATTTCTAGTGTACTTGATATTACCTCATTGTATGGTTTCATTGTTGTTTGCACTATCTTGAACTTATATTTCTTATTACTATTGACACCCCAATGTATGTTGCAGAATGAATCGGGGCAGAAAGTCATCACTAATGACGATGTGTTAGGCGACGCTGTGCCATATGACCAACAAGAAGCATTGCGTGTCCTATGCTATCGGTTGCTTGAAATGCCCTTTGTAAGTATTATCATTTCTACTTGTACCTAATATGTATTAATTTTGAGCTCTTCATAATGATAATGTTATAAAGTTATTATAATTATAACATGAAGGACTATCATATAATTATAACATGAAGGACTATCATATAATTATAACATGAAGGACTATCATAACCATTTGTGGAATATAGCTCCAATACCACCAATTCCATGATGCATAAATTAAAAGTTAGCATTGAGCAAATTCATGAATGTGTACAGTTTGTTCGTGTCATGCAATAATAATTACCTCATTTCGCATGGAGAATTTGGAAGTTTGACATGCTCGCAAGATACATGTTAATTTTGTACTAAATCAAGGCATAATAGCAATGTCTTTTGAATCTTGACAAGTTCAGCTCATTTATGTTATGGTATTTTTGAAATGTTGCGAACTTATAGTATTTGGTCTTTTAAGATAATAATGTGATTAAACTTGTTTCACTGTGTGTATATATCATGCTTCGTATGAAATTATATGCACAACTGGTTCATGTTTTGTGGACATTTATGCATGTTTTGCTCCCAAACTAGTGTTGCTCTGATCGTTTTATTTGATTATAGGGAAGAGGGCACACACAATTTCCAGGATCACATCCAGTCTCTCTTAACAGGTGAGTAACAGTAACCGTAACCAGTTACTCAAATTTCTCTTGCCTCCTTTTTGTGCATCTCATATCCTTTCTTCCTGTTGCTAATAAAAATTATTGTAAGGCACCATTAGAACATGCAATTTTTTTATAAAGTTAATAAAAAAGCCTAGGGGATAGGCAGATACATTAAATAAGCTTAAGTATTGTGTAATGCAAGGGTTTGGGATTCTCTCTCGCACATCTGCTCTGATTTTCCTTGCTGTTTTATATCAATATTCAGGCTGGCTAATAGCCGGTCTATGTTTAAACAAAGATCCGTTTGAAATTGATTTGTTTTGTTGATTGATTTTAATGTTTAGTATCATCTTCTTTAGAGTTTAGAACCTTTTTTGGAATTCATCTAATTTGATGAGCAGACTAACATAATTGAGTCTGAAGCTGAAATCAAAGCATTTTTATTTTGGACCAGACAAACATTATCAGATCAATCCTGTACTGAGCTCATGAGTTCAATAAGTTCTTTTTGGTGAACCTAATTCCTTTTTACCATGGACATTATTTATGACAAAAAAACTATTCTGATAATTAAAAGCGTTATTCTTTTCTAATGGGCCCTACATATACCCAATATGTTTCCTTTTTTTGTCTAATGCATTACTTTTGCCTTGTTCAGTGAGAATCTACAACTACTTAGACAGCGATACTACTATGCTACATGGAAAGCTGACGGAACACGTTATATGATGCTTATAATGAGAGATGGCTGTTTCTTGATTGATCGGAATTTCTGCTTTAGAAGAGTCCAGATGCGCTTTCCACATAAGAGCCTTGAGGTAAGGTTCCAATTGTGCTGGGAAAACAATCCTTGAACACAGACTTTCTGCAAAAATTAACGTTATTTTTTTGTTATAAAGGGTCTGCATGATATGACTTTGGTTGATGGAGAAATGATCATAGACACGGTACCAGATTCAGGATTGAAGAGAAGGTACTTGGCGTATGATCTGATGGCACTTGACGCAGTGTCCAAAACCAAGGTAATATGGTGTGGTTATATATATATATATAAAGATTTGTTATTTCTGATTTGCTGTTTTATCTATCAAACTTTTGTGCCCGTCTGAATAAGATAGATGATGTAGTAAGCATCCTTCATGAATTATTTCTTGGATGCTGCCCTCTATGTTCACCATCCATGTTTTGCTCTGATCTTCCCCACAATCATCTTTGCTTAGTCACTTTTTCCCTCCATATCGGCAGGACAAATCTCATGTGGCCACATGATTCATAAACTGTGATCAAGTGTGTAAATTGTTTTTCCCACTTTAACTTCCGTATGTGAGCTCCTTATTGTACAGCAGGGTCATAAAAAACACAGATTATTATTGCCTTGTTGGGATTATCACTTAACTTTAGAAATTTGTGTATGCAGTTGCCATTTTCTGAAAGGTGGAGAATGCTGGAAGATGAAATAATACGGCCACGTTATCATGAGAAAAAGCAGTTTGAGAGTGGTGCTAAGAGCAATCCGTTGTACAAATATGACATGGAACTATTTTCGGTATCAGATTCTAAACCATCTGAACTAAAATGTTCCATTTTTGCGAGTCCTATGAAGCAATTTTTCATTATTTTTAATATGTGATGCTACCAGGTTAGGAGAAAGGATTTTTGGCTCCTCTCTACAGTAACAAAATTGCTTAAGGAGTTTATTCCAAAACTTTGCCATGATGCTGATGGCCTTATATTTCAGGTATGGTTCGTCTTCTGTATTCATGTATCGAGTTTTTCCATAAAGGCTGGTGCAATCTTTGGTCTTCTAAAGTAGATAAGAAATGCATCTGTGGTCTTAAATAAGATGCATCTGTGGTCTTAAATAAGATGTATCTGTTTACCTTTCTGTGGTCTTTTAAACAAGATACATCTGTTCAACTTTCTGTTATCTTTTCCATTTAACTGTTCACACCTACAAAGTTGAGCACATGCATCAGTAATCATTTAAACAAGATGCATCCATTTAGCTTTCTGGTACGTTTTCCCCTCTCACAAGTGGTTTCAACAGTTCTTTCACATTTGTGTTTACTCATGGAGTAGATGCCTATTGCTTATCTGGTTTAAAAGATATAGCTAGAATCATGGACCAAATTTGCAACAGTACTAGATATGGAACTGTTATCCTTACTGTGACCCTCGAACATCCTTTGTCAACTCCTTATTTTGTTGTTGACTGGTCGTTAACACTTATGTTCAGAAATTTTTGGAAGCACGTTTTGCTTTACTGTGCTGATATGCTTCGATTGTTCGTGCAGGGTTGGGATGATCCATATGTAACACGTACTCATGAAGGTCTTCTAAAGTGGAAATACCCTTCGATGAATTCAGTTGATTTTTTGTTCGAGGTTCTTATCTATTTTAACTATTTTGTTTTAAATGGTTTTAGTGGCGATGAAAATAGTTTTTTTTTTGTTGACATTGGGGGTTTGTTTTGTCCTATCTAACTTTTGCAGCTTACGAATGACAATCGTCAGCTGGTTTTCCTTTACGAGAGAGGGAAAAAGAAACTTATGGATGGTGCTCGGATAGCGTTTCCAGGTAGCATGCACTTCAATTTTCATGATGACCTTATTGTGTTGTCAGCTTAAGTTGGCTGGAGTAATATTCTTTTCAGCAAACTTAAAATATCTTTAGGACTCCTTGACATTTATTTTTCATGTTTTTTCCTTTTTTATTAAAATTTGTATTATATTTTTTGTTTATTTACTTCTAATGGTGTCAAACTCATGCAGAAGAAATAGATCCTCCCTCTGTTACAGGGAGGATTGTCGAGTGTTCTTGGAAGAAGGAAGAGCAGTGTTGGGCCTGCATGCGTATTAGATCAGATAAATCGACCCCAAACGATATCAACACATACCGAAAGGTTGTTCTCATATACTTTCTTACATCCTTTGCTAATTTATGTCCTTATAAAATATCGCTGCATGTGATATGATCTCGATCCTTCCTGAAAAATATAATGTACTCGTTTGAAAATGGTTGTGCTGTTACTGTGAAATAATTGTTCCAGCATATAGAGTATTCTGGATTCTAGAGATCTCTACTATACTCCATATTATGTCTTCATCTTCTTGGGATGTTGCTTTAATATGCGAAAACTGAAACTCATCCATCAGGGTTACACCTGATTATGTCTTCATCTTCTTGGGATGTTGTTTTAATTAGAAAACTCGGACTCATCCGTCAGAGTTAAACCTGGACCTGTTGTGGGAACTTAATCATCATATTTTGCCCCCTGGTTTCATTTGGGATTAGACAATTGAACTATTACGCTGCTGTAACAATTTGTTTGCGTTACCCACAGGTGATGAGAAGTATCACAGATAACATTACCGAGGAGAAGCTTCTCGAAGAGATTGACGAGATCAGGCGCCTCCCGATGTATGCTGATAGGATAGCGCAGGCTCATGCAAAGATGGCCCAACATCGGCGGAGATGAAGAACGCCAGATTAGTGTGCTAGTATCATTGCGATAGTGCTGGAGCGCTCTCCAACCGCCTCTGGCCAGCGGCTGGTTCCTGTAGCTGTGTAATTAGTAGAGGTTTCAGTAGGGCCCCTATGATGATATGGCTGGCTGGGTCTGGCCAGCCAACTAATTCTTTGCACCTCCGCATTTGTGCTTCCTTCCCACCCACCTGTATAGGCGTTGCTGCAGAGTAGTTGAATGTAAATCGTGTACTCTATGTTCTCCTATATTCTCTCCTATGGTTTTATTTTTCATGGGTGTAGAATAGCGTTTAACAAGAGGGAGTGTTGGTATATTAGTTTGTTTTACCATCTCTCGGTCTCGCCTTGCGCTAGAATAAAAAACGTAACTGGGTCGCCATCCTCTTGCTGCGTCATGTGGTTCCTTAGTGGAGATATTAGTCTGAATGCTCCTTCTAATTCTTGTTTCTCTCTGCGTGCACTATTCTTCGGAGTGATTTATTGGGAGCCGCTTGCATCAGGCCGGAACGGCCTGGAATGACGTCCGTTCCGGCTGGTTTCGCGTCGCCCAGAATGAAGACGGGCCCCTATCAAAATTGCTCTTCGGTTGGGCCGTAACGGAAGCAAAACAGCCCCTTCGACAGCGACGCTCGCCGTCCCCTTCTTGCCGGTAGGCCTTGCCCTCTCCTTGTCCTTCCCCTCTCATTCATGTTCTTGCTCGAGGTAGTTGAGATCCATGTCGCGTATGCATAGATTCTTGATTTGACTTTTAGGGAAACCCTAGCTTCTTGCCCTAGGTCGTCGGCGGGACAGGGTCTCAGCATACAGGATTGGCCGTTGGGGGTCTGGATATGAGTTCTTGGCTACGGGATTGCCCTCTCTCTTTATGGACGGTATTCTTTCGGTTTCAACCATAGGTATCCCATTGTCTATAATTTGTTCTAAAGGTGGACTTCGATCCTTAGGTATCCCATTGTCTATAATTTGTTCTGAAGGTGGACTTCGATCCTTTGGTGAATCATGAGAGTTTCAGTTGGTATCTGATCGCCAAAATTGAAGCATGCCATGTGTTCTTTGAAGTGAAGGTGATTTTGTCATCTTAGGATAGGATGAATCTTGAAAGTATTGGCTCACTGATGCGTCCTCAGTTTGGACAGAATGCAGAGTGATGAAGTAAACGCCAAAGGTTAATGTTGTTTATGCTTGAAATACACTCTACCATGAACCAAGTTCATATGGTGCTGTCTGCATGATGAATTTGTTTGTTTGGTGTGTAACCTTAATATCTGTGTCATCATCTTAGTTCAACTTATCGGACAAACGATGAGCCATAGCTTGGCTCCCTAGAATGATAGCACTATTGCATTTAAACGCCGATGGGAAGAAAATAGAGCTAGGAGTTGCAAACCAAACATCTCCACCTTTGTTGGGGAAAAAGGCCTAAGCAATTCTTGTCCATCTAGCTTCTAGCTTGTACCAGCGATGGAACCAAATTACCAAACAATCCCAGATTCTGTAAGTGCAGCCGCGCATGTTGATATTTTGCTTGTATGAAGTTGCAGTGATTATTTTGAATCTTGCATCAAATGAGTGAGCTAGTTTCTATCCTGTGTGTTGACCACCTAGAAATGAACTCATTGCAGGGCTCCTATCGGTGAGGAAGTGGAGGGAAGAAGAAAACGCCTGTAAGTTATGCGCCAACTGAATCAAATGCATGTGTCTTTAGTGCCATCAACATGGACATCCTCTTGGAACTTCATTTCTTGTAATTTGTAGTATTACTACAAACTAGGAATAAGCATAAACACAAGCTGTTCACCAATATAGGATATTTGTAGTTAAGGACACAACCTTATTATTCTTCAATCAGATTTAATGAGTATTTTATCCTGTTTTCTGCAGGTACACGCCTATCTCTGATCCAGATTATAAATGATATTTTGACCTGTTGATCAAGGTATCCACAAAATCCAGTGTATAAATTGCAGAACCTTTTATTGTTCAGTGATCACTGGAGTTCCAATTTAAGGTAGTCTTGAACATGGAATCAAGAATAGTAGGATAGAGGTCTCTGGCATTTGATTTCTGTTCATAGGTAAATATACATGTTTTTTTTAAAAAAATTTCTCAGCTTCCTCTTTCACTACTGCCTCTTGTCACTGAAGCATTTTTATGCTTTTGTTAGGCCCATTGAAAAGCTCAGATATAGCCCGAACATGAAAAAACAGATTGGCATGGTAAGATAGCCTAAACTTGACCCAGTAGTCTGCCTTTTGATTCATCCCCACAAGGACAATGACAGATGAATTATTTATGTTAACTATTTAGGGCCTGTTTAGTTGGAATGGAAAGTTGGCAAAATTTACTGTAGCAATTCTAAACCGAAGATTAGGAGGACTAAACATGATCTAATTATAAAACTAAATACACGGATAGACGGAAAATCGCGAGACGAATCTATTAAGCTTAATTAATCCATCATTAGAGATTATTTACTGTAGCACGACGTTGTCTAATTATGGCCAAATTAGGCTCATTAGATTCGTCTCGCAAAGTTACCGGGAGGTTATGGAACGGGTTTTATCATTAACACACGTTTAATACTCCATGTATGTAAGATTCCCTTTGATGAACAGTGAAATTTGGCAAATTGGCAATTTGCCAAATGAACTAAACAAGCCCTTAGTGTTCCCGCGGCCGCTCATGTTGGATTGCCCCGCCAGGATGAAGACCAGCGTCCGGCGCCCGCCTGCTCTTGCCGCCCGGGTCGCCAGTGCCGGCCATGGGCTGGCCACCGGCGTCGTCGTGGATCGAGAGTTCGCGAGGAAGGGAGAGAGAGGTCCGCGCCTCTGCGGGGTGGCGCGCTCGCCGATCTGTCTTTCGGGGCGAGACCGAACCGAGGGGCACTGTAGTCTTTTTCTGGATCCATGTACCTGTTCACGGTGCAGACTAACGGAAGAAATTTTTCGGTACAGATTGAGAAGTTTTGAATTTTGGGTGCTAAATAAGGAAGAGCAATTTTTTCCGGTGCTAGATAAGGAATTTTCACTTTTTTTTACCCAAAACAGCAAAAAAGTTTTTGATATCTATAGTATGCATCCAAAGATTTACATGCTCAGGGTCAAATTGTATAGCCCTTTTCTCAGTTCCTAAACCACTGTGCTCATACCGATGTTGATCTCGTGTGCCAAAACCTACACGGCAGTGATGAATCGCTGACATAATATAGCGAACAACGAGAACTAGTAAATTGAACTAGCCAACAAATAACGTACATGTGATACAATAACAATTTTCTCACCCTCAAAGGTAGCTATGCTTTTGCCAACAACTTTAACTGTATATCAAGTTTCTTTTATGTGTGTTGTTCGTGTTTGTAAACCTCCTTCTCTTAATAAAATACGTGCTAAACACGTCCTCGAAAAAAAATGTATCTTCGCACTCCTCCCTGCGCATGAGCACAAATTTATGATTTTTCAACTCCAAGCTTTGTGATACCAACCAGGGCTTTACTTACTCTATAAATGGTTCTGTTAAAGGTGTGAATACAAGGCCAACAACTCTCAGATAAGAAGATTGGCCCCCTTCGACATGAAATGGCACCTTATTTAAGAACAAAGATTCTTGTAAACGGTTCCCATTAGTGATTGCATTTGTAGGTTTTGGTAAGACAAGGGATTTTAGTATGTTACTAAATGTTTTCTTGGCTACAAATTTATTTTGGACTCTCATGGAATTGCCATCCAGAATGATTCCTAGCTGAGCAATATCACCTGCAAACCTGAATAATGAGAACATCAAATTTTACTGCAAGTCGGCAGCACATGCTCTAGTGTAGGAAAAATGTTGTTCCATAGATTTCAAATAAAGATGCAACAGAATATCAAGTTTATAAGATATATAGAATATACATGTTGCGATGGAGACAAAATGGCGATGCCTTAGGTTGGTCGAGTTTGTAAATAAGTATTCATATCCATAGGAGGCATGTGATGTATAGAAAAGGGATCACACATAAGAGAATCAGAAAGACGAGGGCAGGCACATTGATAATCAAAGATTATATTATGAGACTCTACATCAAACTAACTAGCAGAGGTTAGGCAGGAAAACATTCACTTAATACATGTCAGTGGGTGATTGACGGGAAAAATTTTACCCATCAAAACCAAAAGCATAAAGCAAATGACATATAGCATCTACTCACATGTTGACACAAGAGTAAAAGTTATTGTTTCCAAAAGATGGATCATAGTGAATTATACAATTTTAGACAACGTAAAATTTGTACTGAAAGGCTCGTCTGCACATTAAAATTCTAAGAAACATTGACAAAAAATGTTTCTTTTCTGCAGAAGAGAACATTAAAAAAATAGGGAAAGCATAAAGTTACCAGGAAGCTACAGAACTTTTGGCTTGTGAGATAGCGGAAAGCAATCCCCTCCGTGGACCGAAATGGTACTGTTGCTTCACATCCTAATTCCATACCATCAAAGCTAACTATTACATCTCCCTGGATACACAACAATCCAATCAGTTTAAACAGATGAAGCAAAAGATGCATGTCAAAGAAAAACAAGGAAAACCAAAGGCATTCAAATCTGTGTACCTTTCACAAAACACTGCTGGAGCAGTAGGCTCAACCCGACAAACAAGAACACCCTTCATGAGAAAAGCAGAATGGTATGACATAGGAAAGCACTGGATTAGTTCAGAGTTGTGCTCAAGGCTAAGACCAAATAACGGTATTCAGAAGACTTGTTTTCACAAGGTACCCTCAGCCACGACCACTACCAAATAGCTCTTGTGAGTAGCACTGTATTCATGGTGAGGGCTATTTGGTCCTCATTGATTGTGGGAGCCCTCATTAAGTCCATATAGGGATCTACCACCTGGACGATGAGCAATTCAAAAGAAGATATCAAATCTTCCTCAAATGTATTTTTTAGAGAAAACTTCTTTAAATATTCTTAGACTAATCTATAAGGCCAACTGAGGTCGAAGTAACAAAAGAAAGGAGTAATCAACTCGATCAGTCAACTTTCTGAAGATGGGAATTCAAGCAAAATTTATCTCTTTATCATGACGTCATGCTTATAGTAGGATGAGACTAGCTCTAAATTCCCAAACAAGAAGAAACAACTCTCCTCGACCAAGATTTCACCCTCCTAAACTAAGATAATTTTTTCTCCAATCCACTAAGATGTAAATGCATAAAAGAGAAGCAAAAATTCCCTAGATGAAACTAGGATCTCAAAGCTCAATGGATTTTGGGATGCTTCGGATTTATCATCCCATACGCCTTTTGTCTTCCTCTTGACATCTTCAATTCCCCATTCCGACGCTTCCTTCGTCCACTTCTCGTGGACTTTGTCTTGACATCTATTTCTTCTTGTTCATCCATCCGCTCATCATTGTCTGGCTTTGAAGAACTAGGGCCTTCCTCAGGCCGAAATTCCTTGCCAGATTTTTCCTTCTTCCCTTCTATCTTCGACGCAATGGCGCCTTCCTCGTCGTCGGAGGCGGGGAGAAGGCCCTGCTTGCTGCGCTCGTCGAGGCCCTGCAGCGCCTCACGCCGCTTGTCGTGCTCGAAGTGGCGCGTGTACAACTCGTTGGCCTGGATCTTCGAGCTGTCCTCGCCGGCGCCGTCGGACTCGTCGCCGGTCACCGCCAGGATCTCCATCGTCCTCTTCCTCTTCTCCTTCTTCACTTTCCCCATCTCCACCGGCGATGCCTTGTTCGCGGCCGACGAGTCTCCTCTGCCGTCGGCGCTGCAGTAGGCCGTAGGCGGCGGGGAACCCCGGATCCTCAGACTCTTTGATGGGCTCGACGTACGTCACGATCGTAGACTTGGCTTTGCTTCTATACCAAAAAGGCTTTGGGCCTGTTTCATTTTGCGCTTCCCAGAGGCCCAGTTTCGCCCAACTTAACGGCCCAGTTCCAACTTCTGCAATCTGCGACGCCGTGGCAGCTCCAAGTCTACAACCCCAGCTTCCCCTTCCCCGCGTTCGCCCACCCCGATCCCGAACACCCTAACCCTAGCTCGCCCGGCGCCGCCATGGACCCCGACGGCGACCCGGCGTTTCACCGCAACGAGGCCATCTCCGCTGTCCAGGACGTCGACCAGTACTACGGCGACGACGACGACTTCGACGACCTCTACAACGACGTCAACGTCGGCGACGGCTTCCTCCACGCGTCCCACCAGCCGACGCCGCCGCCACCGCCGCCGACCCAGCAAGCCCCGCCACTGCAACAGAATCAGCACCAGCAGCAACAGCTGCCTCCACCGCCCCAGCAGCAGCCGCAACAGCATCCACCGGCCCACACCCTCCCTCCGCCGCCACCGCATGTCCCGCCTCCGCCGCAGCAGGTACGCATCCCAGGGGTGCCCGTCCCTGCTCCTGGCATACCTCCCGCACAGCCAAACCTCCCGCCGCCTCCCCAGCCGCCTTCCGCGCCCGCGCCTGCGCCGCCGCTGCCTCAGCACCACCAGATTCATCAAGGCGACGGGATCAACCGACCTGGAGGAAACTTCGGCGGCGGCCCCATCGTGGTCGGCAACGGTGGCCCTGCTGGCGGGGGTGACGGTCCTGGCGGTACGACTCTGTTTGTGGGGGAACTCCACTGGTGGACGACGGACGCAGATCTGGAGTGTGAGCTCAGCAAGTATGGGCCAGTGAAGGAGGTGAGGTTCTTCGACGAGAAGGCCAGCGGCAAATCCAAGGGCTACTGCCAGGTCGATTTCTATGACCCTGGTGCAGCCGCCTCCTGCAAGGAGGGCATGAACGGTCATCTGTTTAATGGCCGTCCGTGTGTTGTGGCATTTGCCACACCGAATACTGTGCGGCGTATGGGTGAGGCGCAGGTGAAGAACCAGCAGGCCATGGCCGCACAAACATCCGCTATGCAGCCGAAGGGTGGTCGTGGGGGTGGTGGTGCCGCAGGGCCACAGGTAGGTGGTAATTATGGTGGTGGCCGTGGAGGAGCTGCTGGACCTGGTGGTGGTGGTGGAGCAGGCGGAGGCGGTGGAAATTGGGGAAGAGGTGGAGGAGGCATGGGGAATAGTAGAGGTCCTGTTGGTAATATGCGGAGCAGGATGGGGCCTGCTGGTGGTGGCCGCGGGATCATGGGGAATGGTGGAATGGTTGCACCGCCACCACCAATGATACCTCCAGGTGGAATGCTGGGGCAGGGTTTTGATCCTACTGGCTATGGCGCTATGGGAAGGATGGGTGGTGGATTTGGCGGTTTCCCTGGTGGACCAGGAGCTATGCCATTCCCTGGGCTGATGCAGCCATTCCCGCCGGTTGTTGCTCCACATGTTAACCCGGCTTTCTTCGGTCGGGGTGGGATGGGGGCTGGCGGAATGTGGCCTGATCCCAACATGGGGGCTTGGGGTGGGGAGGAACAATCAAGTTATGGGGATGATGCAGCATCTGATCAGCAACATGGGGAAGGGGGAAGCCATGGAAAAGACAGGCCACCAGAGAGAGAGTGGTCTGGTGCACCAGAGAGGAGGCGTGAGAGGGAGAGGGATGTGCCCCCAGCACAGGAGTGGCCAGAGAGGAGGCACCGGGATGAGCGTGACCTGGACCGAGAGAGGAACCGTGACTACGACAGGGATAGGGACAGAGATCGTGACAGGGAGAGAGACCGAGACAGAGACAGAGAGAGGGACAGAGATAGAGAGAGGGACAGGCATAGGGATGACAGAGATCGCTATGGTGATTATCACAGGCACAGAGATCGTGATTCCGAACGCAATGAGGACTGGGACAGGGGCAGGTCATCTGGGATACGCAGCAGATCGAGGGAGGCCGACCACTCCAAGCGGAGGCGGATGACACCTCAGTAGTGTAACTGTGTGAGCTACTATACTAATAGAGGCAAAAACGATCCAGGGCAGCGTCTTATTGGCACAGAGGCTTGGTTCAGTAACAACTAGCATCTTCTTAGTGCTTTTGGCTGTGGTGTTCTTGTGTCTCCGGCATGTGTTGTAGCAAGAATTCGAGATGTAAGTTAAGCTTAATCTGATTCCTTGTTTGTTTCCCAATTGTAACCCTCTAATTTTAGTTGTACTGTTTGGTAGTCGCATGCTGGTAATACCCTGTAAGATGCCTTTTTGTACCAGGACTTTTCTTGTAACTTGTCTTGTACACAGTTATTTCCGTTGTTTGTAGCTAGCTACATGGCATTGTCTTAGGCAACAACTGTAACATAGCGCACCTGTCTAGGACAATGGAATGTAAATTTTGTTTGTATAGCAACCATTGTCTCCTTGTAATCATCTTGATTGTCAATATGTGTTTAGGAAGAAGGAATTTGTAATGGCTATTTTGTTGTACATTGGGTTTGTAATACGTTATTTATTGGAATTGGGGGCACTGTATCTTATATTTAGTTGTAGAGGGATACTAGTTAAATTAACATTTTGTTTGGACCTGAATTGGATTGAGCCTGTTCTTGTATGAATATGCATTTTAAACACTAGGTGGCGCATCACATATGAATCATTAACACAGTTGTTAGATAAAGATGAGTCGCTCAAGCACCTTTTTTTTAATAATCAAGCTCCTATTAGACTAAACATAGTAGCACACAAGGAATGATTCTTGGAAATAGGAGCTCAGATATTATTAATGGTTTAATATGATTCTTGAAAATAGGAGCTCAGATATTATTAATGGTTTAATATGATTCTTGAAAATAGGAGTTCAGAACTTCAGATATGATGAATGGTTTAGTATTATTCTTGAAAATAGCAGCTTAATGATATGATGGATGATTTAGTTGAAATATTTCCTTCGGTTTAATATAACTGCATTAGGACTATGGCCACAAAAAATATTTGGTGGATGATTGATTCCATTAGAACACAGAATTGGTGAACATTAATTTATGACTTCATTTTATTTCTGCCAGCCTACTAGCTGCTTTAGAATGTTGTCTTTTCAAGTCATGATGGCTAATTGACTTATATTTTCACCTAAACATACATGGCATGGAGATGAAACAAAATTGTATTTACTTCAGTAAGATACTTGGGAAATAATAAATTAGCTAGATATTTAGTCTGACTAATAACTTGTCCTGGTGAAGTTCTGTGAGTACTGGAAAAGGAATGCTATGTCTGATTTTTGGAATAAGGGCGCACTTGGATATGCTGGGGTGCTATTTTGTTAAAAAAGATCTTTACCATTTAGTTTCTGTGACTTCTTTCGCTGAAGCTAAGCTGTATTTTGCTACACCACTACACATTAATCTTGGTCGTCTGCAATTGATCTGATGCATGTCCAATATTTAGTGTTCTTGTGTGCAGAGATGGTAGAACAGTAGTAATCCTATATTTACCTGAGCTGCTGACCTTTGGAGCTTCTAGATGTAAAATACATAGTACATTAGGCTATCTTTCTAGTTTTCTGTACTGTTTTGCCATTATGTATCAGGAATAGGGTGCATTAAAGTTTCTGATAAATATAATAGTTTGGTTATGGGGCTATGCCATATTTCTTGTTCTATTTTTAGATAATATCTGGAGGGTGCTTGCTATGATCATTTCTTGTGTTTCCCATCCTGAGCCTTTTTCCATCATGTGAAGCCACTGTATGCTTGCTTTGACTTGTACCTAGTCTTTAAGTGGTACTACTGCATATATGCGTTAACCATCTTTTGCCCGACTGCCGGATGCTATGTAGCATGTCATGGTTTCTGTTCATTTACTGTTTTGTGTTCCAACTTTTTATGGACACTCATGCCCCCCTTCTCATTTTGCAGGAATGCATGGTTGGAACCCTGTTCAGCTGTGCGAAGGCCTACTTCCCTGGGTACTAGTATTGTTGCTGCCTCGCATTGTATGCAATGTTTGAGTTTCCTGAAGTCGTGTCTATTGATGTGTGATTCAGGACCGATGCTTTGCACTGTTGTTGTTATTGAAGAACTGAGACTGTACGGTTTCTAGGATGATCAAATGGTTTATGTTATGGTTGTCGTTCTTTCATCGTCCTCTGTTGGTAGTGGACAAATGATATTTAGTTTTTGACATTCTTGTGGTTCATCTATCCTCTAAGATAACAGACGGTTCCTTGTTAAACTTTTGGTTGGGGAGGTGAGAAACTAAGGCTCGCTTTTCAGTTTCACTAGTGCATGGTGGAAGAAGGATGGTTGTAAGTTATACTCATGTATTTGTTACATTACTAGCAACGGTATGGTTTTACCAATAAATATATGCGTATCTTTTGTGCTGGAATCGAGGAGTGTGAAGTGTTGGATCATTAGCAATGGGTATAGTCTGTGTTATGTGTCATTTTTTTATTTCCTTTTACTGGAACAGCAATTTCTGTCCAGAGGAGCTTCTGTGCTCCAACAGCCGAACTGCAAAGAGTTTTGTGGCAGAACCGTCCAAATTAAACCGGCTTAAGTGCACTAATCGTCTTTTAACAAATAATCCAACCATCGTGCACTTAAAACGGTGTAATTTGACAGTCTGTCGGGTAACTCCCGATTCAACCACGTGTTGAGCATAAGAACCAAAACAATACACCAGACATCTCATTCGATGATGAGCATAGATAGCATGAGTACAACAGAGGTTCATATTACAACATGAGATAGGTCGTATACAAGCCAAGTTTTTCAAGCCCTAATTAAACATAGGATAGAGCTAAGGTAACTATTCGTTGAGCTCCTCAACTTCCCATCCTTCAGCATTACGACCATTGAACTTAACACAGCAAGGAAAATATTCAACATTATCTTGCCCTGAAAAGAATTAAGCAACAAACCCTGAGTATTTACTACTCAGCAAGGCTTACCCGACTTAAATGACTCTTAGCATGCAAGCTTTTGGCTGTGGGTTGTTTTGCTCAAAAGCTTACTAAGAATTGATCCTAGGGTTTTAGCATCAAGATTAGTGGTATAATACTAACTTCTATGTTTGCCATCTATCATACTATTAAGTTTAAAAGCAATTCATTAACAAGCAACAATTACCATATCTTTATTCAATCAACCATTCCATATTCCCATTCATTTTCATTATGTCGCACTGTGACAGAAAGACCAAGGTCCTCTTATCTGAGAGGTACAGCGAATCGACTCGAATTTAACCTTGCAAGGTAGACCTAATCACACGACACGTACGCGCCCCGTCGGGCCGTACATGGCAACCGTTCCCTATATGCACCCCGCATAGGTGAACTGCCCTGCAGCACGGGACCGCTAATCCCCACTGATACCAACGACGGGTCAGCCATGAGTTACAGACTAGCACCACTGAGAAGACAGTATCAGTTCACTCTACTAGTTTGCATATAGGTACGTAGGTTTACCGGGTTCAACTACCTCTTACTACCGGCATGTGATTAGTACAGTTCACCCTCAATCAATGTGCCACATGAACGACTTCTCTTTTAACAATAAGCCATCAATCCCATACTTATCCTTTAAAGCGAAAACTCTATATCTCGCGAGTGACGGTAATCACTCGTCTTCTACCGAATTTATTAAGCATAGCAACTAGCGATGTAACATACTATTTTTAGACCAGGTACCTAAGAATCATGCATCTAGGGTTTCATACAACTCCTAGAAACGTAAATGCACATGGGTACTTAAGTAAAACATTGCATAGTTTTGAAAATAGGGGTTATGCACCGGGGCTTGCCTTGCTCTGAGATTAGTTCCTCCGGATCTGGGGCCGAGTCTGGTGGTTGCTCGACAGACCCTTGCTGCTCCTGGGGTTCAGCTACTAGCTCGTATGTGACCTCGGCGGTTTCTAAACGAATAAAAGATGCAGTGCATAAGATGATGCATGAGTTATTTAATATACTTTTCTGAATTTACTTCCTTCATTAACTCCCATGAAGCAAAAGAATACGGTGTGTGTACTTAAGAGTTTAGCATTACATAAACACATGTGATATGAATATACTTTTATTAGTGGTGTTGGTTATTTTTATCTTCAATATATATTCAGAGCCTCTGCTATGTATAAACTATGATAATTAGCATAATAAGAGCAACATATTTTATTTATGTATTTATGTGATAATTTGTTCTACCTAGCTATACAAGGTGTATTATTTAATTATTTAAAATCAGAGTGACAATAGCATTTATATGAAAAGGAAATATATCATATGTTTAACAAAAATTAATCTCAACATTTTTTTAAAAGCTTATCATATTTCCTTATGTTCTAACAAAGTTAATGAGTCTTTTCTAAACATATAACAAGATATGCACATAAGCTTAATGTAGACATGATTGTATATTTTTTCTAGATAGATCTTTGTGTGAGTGATTTAACAAAATTTAGTTTGCATTTTTCCCATTTTTCTGTGATTTGATATGAATTTTACCAAACCATATTCATTAATTAAATTGTGAAAAGGGTTAAAAGGTTCCTGGGCCGCATTCCTGGGCTCGGCCCGGCTCGGCATCACGCACGGCCCATGCGCGCAGGGCACGCGGCCCAGCCCGACTCCGCGCGAGCGGCCCATGGCCTGTTCGGCCCATTGGCCGCGCGGCTTATGGCTCGCGCGGCCGAACGGCTGGCGCGGCCCGCCCCTCCTTTCTCCTCTCCCCTTCCTCACCTCTCTTCTCCCGGGCGGCGGCGGCGACGATGCTCGGCGGCGGCGACCAGAGCGGGGAGGTGGAGCCGGCGGGGACGGTCCTAGTGCCAGGTACGCCCCCTTCCTTCCTTCTTCCTTCCTTCCTCAGCTCTCACTCTCTCTCCTTTTCTCGTCTCTGCGAGGGTTAGGTTTAGGGCGACGAGTGGTGGGTGGTGGCCGGCGGTGAGCCGGAGGTGGAGAGGGGTGGGGTGGTGTGGGGTTGAGTGGGGTAGGTGGGGCCCCTTTTATAGGCAAGGGTGGAGGGCCGCCGGCGGGGAAGAAAAATCGGCCAGTGAGGTGGCGAGGGAGCAGTGCCGGCAGCGAGGGGGTGCGTGCGCGTGGCCCGGTGAGCAGTGGCGGCGGTGGGGGGATGAAGGCGCTGTCGGCTGGGTGAAATGGTCCCGGTCGGTTGCGCGGGCGGCGGCACGTGGCGCGCGGAGGGGGCAACTCCGGCGCGGCCGTAGTACAGNGGCGAGGTGGTGGGGTCGGGGCGCGACGGCCCGGCCTGACCGGCGCGTGGACGCCGAGGCCGGCGCCCCGTCACGGCATGGGCGAAGCCGTGCCGTGACGGCCTCCCTCTTCTTTCTTTTTTTTTTAATTTTTGAAATCAAATTTGAAATTGGATTTGAAATTTGTTTTTGAATTTGAAATTCCACAATCCTTTCCCCTAAAAAGAATCTCGTCCCGAGATTCGAAGGATGAAGCGGAACTAGAGTAAGGTGGAGATGAGGTTGTACCTGGGTAAGTGAGAGGGAAGTCAGGATAATTGGTCTTGAGAAAAGCTTCACTTTCCCAAGTGGCTTCCCTTTCAGAATCGTGACTCCACTGAACCTTATAGAAGAAACTGGTGCTGTGTCGAGTAACACGTTCCTTCCGATCAACAATTTTTATAGGCCATTCCTTATAAGTGAGATCGGACTCTAAGTGAACATCTTCCATTCCTACCAACTCGGTGGGAACCCGAAGGCATCTCTTTAGTTGAGACACATGAAAGACATCATGGACAGCCGACAAATGTGGAGGAAGTTTCAATTTATAAGCAACTGGTCCACATCGCTCCGTGATAGGGAATGGTCCAATATATCGAGGTGCTAATTTCCCATTGATGCCAAAGCGTCGAATGCCCTTCATAGGTGACACTCGAAGATAAACATGATCACCAACTTGAAACTCGAGGGGTCGACGCCTTTTATCGGTATAATCCTTTTGACGAGACTGTGCAATCTTTAGATTCTTGTGTATGAATTGAACTTGTTCTTCGGCTTCTTGAACAATATCTGGCCCAAAATAATTTCTCTCACCAGCTTCCGACCAATTTAGTGGTGTTCTACACCTGCGTCCATACAAAGCTTCAAAAGGAGCCATCTGGAGGCTCTCTTGATAACTATTATTATATGAGAATTTTCCGCCAATGGAAGACACTCATCCCACTTGGTGCTATAAGTGAGTACACATGCTCTTAGCATATCTTCAACAATTTGATTTACCCGCTCAGTTTGTCCATCAGTCTGAGGATGATAAGCCGAACTTCGAATAAGCTTGGTACCAAGTGAGGCATGCAATTGTTCCCAAAAACGAGCTATAAACTGAGGCCCGCGGTCAGATATAATGGTTTTGGGAACTCCATGAAGGCTCACAATGCGTGCCAAATATAGTCCAGCATAATGACTTGCTCGGTATATAGTCTTTACTGGAAGAAAATGTGCAGACTTGGTGAGGCGATCTATGATAACCCAAATAGAATCATAGCCCTTTGATGTCTTGGGCAACCCCACAATAAAATCCATACTAATATCCTCCCACTTCCAGGATGGAATGCTCAATGGATGGAGTGGACCAGCGGGTCTAAGGTGGCTAGCTTTTACTCGTTGACAAATGTCACATTCGGACACATATTTAGCAATTTCCCGTTTCATTCTAGTCCACCAGAACCGCTGTTTGAGATCTTGATACATTTTACTGCTTCCAGGGTGAATAGAATAACGGGAGAGATGAGCTTCGTCAAGTATTTGCTTTCGGAGTTCAGGGTCTTTAGGTATGACCAAACGGGTCTTAAACCACAGAACACCGGTATCATCAAGATGAAAACAACGCACCCGCTCATCATTTTTAGCAAGCCTTTGCCGAATTTTCTCCATACCCACATCATTTTCTGAGCAAGAATAATTTGATCTCGAAGAGTGGGTATAAGGATAATATTATCGAGGGTGCCTTGCAAGATAATCCCCAAATTCAATTTTTCCATTTCAAAACAAAGAGTTTCACTGAGAGTAGTAGCAGATAAACAATTGCAATGAGCCTTGCGGCTTAAAGCATCTGCTACCACATTGGCCTTGCCAGGATGATAGTGAATTTCCAGGTCATAATCCTTAATCAATTCTAACCAACGCCTTTGGCGCATATTCAATTCCTGCTGGGTAAAGATATACTTGAGACTTTTATGGTCTGTATATATATGAACTGAATTACCCAAAAGGTAATGGCGCCAAATTTTCAATGCATGTACCACGGCTGCTAACTCCAGATCATGGGTAGCATAATTCTCCTCGTGGCGCTTGAGTGACCGAGAAGCATAAGCAATTACACGTCGGTCCTGCATCAAGACACAGCCGAGCCCAGTACCCGACGCATCGCAATATACGTCGAAGGGTCGGGTAATGTCCGGCTGGGCCAATACAGGAGCCGTTGTTAAGAGCTTCCTGAGAGTGTGAAAAGCTTGCTCACATTTATCATTCCATTCAAACTTGACATCCTTCTTTAGTAATTCTGTCATGGGCTTTACAATTTTTGAGAATTCTGGGACAAATCGCCGATAATAACCAGCTAATCCCAGAAAACTTCGAATATCTGAAACTGATTCAGGAGTCTTCCAATCCAACACATCCTGAATCTTCTTAGGGTCAACAGATATACCCTCGGGTGAGATTACATGTCCCAAAAATGGAACCTTATTAATCCAGAATTCACATTTGCTGAACTTTGCATACAACTGATGATCTCGAAGTCGTTGAAGAACAATTCGAAGATGCTCAGCATGTTCTTGCTCATTTTTGGAGTATATCAAAATGTCGTCGATAAAAACGACAACAAACTTGTCCAATTCCGGCATGAATACTGAATTCATGAGATACATGAAATGAGCTGGAGCATTGGTCAACCCGAAGGACATGACCAAGTACTCATACAGACCATATCGAGTGGAAAAGGCTGTCTTTGGAATATCCTCCGGTCTGATTCTTATTTGGTGATAGCCAGAGCGAAGATCAATTTTGGAGAAAACCTTGGCACCAGCTAGTTGGTCAAATAGGGTATCAATACGGGGAAGTGGATATTTGTTTTTGATAGTGACTGCATTCAAGGGTCTGTAGTCCACACATAATCAGAGAGTATGATCTTTCTTCTTAACAAATAATGTGGGGCATCCCCAAGGTGAAGTGCTTGGACGAATAAAGCCCTTATCTAGCATTTCTTGTAACTGGATTTTCAATTCAGCTAGCTCATTAGGAGCCATACGGTATGGTCTTCTAGAAATGGGTGATGTGCCTGGTTGTAACTCAATGACAAATTCAACATCTCGCTCGGGTGGCAAGCCGGGCAAGTCATCAGGAAATACATCCGGATACTCGCATACCACCGGGATATCTTTTACAGATTTGCCTTCCGTGTGGTTCACCGTGTGGTTTAAGATCTCATGAGTAACAAGATGTATTTCTAAAGATCCATGTGCTGGCGAATTTATGTGAACAGTTCGTGCGGAAGTATCTAAAAGAACCCCGTGTAAACTCATCCAGTTCATACCCAGAATAATATCAATCCCTTGAGATGGAAGTATGATAAGTGAAATGGGAAAGATATGGCCATCTAGGTCAAGAGGTATAGGTTTTGTCATTTGGTTTGTGAAAATTTGTCTTCCCGGGGAAAAGATCTTATAAGGATTTTTTTGATAATTTACTGGCAACTAGTGTCTAGTTACACAGTCTTTACTGATAAAAGTATATGATGCACCAGAATCAAATAATACTCTAACTGACTGACCATTAATGAAAAACATACCCGTCATTACTGGTGCCCCTTCAGGAACCTCCTCAAGCTGGGTGTAGTTCACATTACCAGGCTTGAAATGATCCATTTTCTTCTTTGGATGCAACTGATTGGAGTTCTGGCCTTGCTTGGGTGGCATAGGACATTCCCGAGAAAAATGACCAAATTGACCACAGTTATAGCAGGGAAAGGAATTGGGGCGATTGCCCGTAGTCTGACTGGTGCCTTCTGCACATTCTGCTGAGTAGGAGGTCTAAATGAACCTTGCTGCTGGTACTGGGGTTGAGGTGGCCTGTTGACATTCTGCTGCATGGGCGGCCTAAACACTGGCCGGTGCTGAGGTGGCCTGTACACCTGCTGATGCTGATATGGTGCGCGCGGAGGTCCCGTCTGAACCAAACGGAACCTTTGCTGAGCACTGCTAGAAGATCCCACAGCAGGTGCCTTCCGCTTCTTATCAGCCTTGTGAGCTAAGTGGGCGTCCTCTTGAATGATAGCCCCATTAACTAGCTCACTAAAGCTGTCAAACTTGAACATGGCCAGACGATCCTGCAATTTGCTGTTAAGACCCTGCCTGAAGCACGCCTGCTTCTTCTTATCGGAATCAACATGATATCCTGCATATTGGGACAGATTATTGAAGGCTTGGGCATACTGCACCACATTATGAGTACCCTGCTTTAATGCTAAAAACTCGGACAATTTCCTTTGCATAACACCAGCAGGGATATGATGAGCTCGGAAGGCTTCCTTAAATTCATCCCAAGTAACACGATGATCCATCGGAAGCATAGATTTATGATTATCCCACCAAGTGCGTGCGGGGCCTCGGAGCTGCTGTGCTGCAAACAATGCCTTGTCCCAGTCAGTGTACTGGTGCAGAGTGAATTTGGACTCAATAGTCCGCAGCCAGCTGTCAGCCTCAAGGGGCTCATCTACCTTATAGAACACCGGAGGCTGAGTACCCAGGAAATCCTGATATCCAGCAGGGTGATCTTGGTTCTGTTGGCGCCCATTATGACGTTGCTGACCATTTTGCTGTACTATCAAACGGAGAAGTTCGGTCTGCTCCTCATGACCACGCAGAATAGCCGCAATCGCCTCCAGCGGGCTAGGCGGTGGTGGGGGCAACTCCTCCGTACCATTATGGTGGCCCGGGTCATCCTGAGGTCCCGTCATCCTGGATTAAAGATTAACGATTTATTTAGCTCTATCATAATTGATGTAGCATGAATTGAGGGTAGTATTTTTAATAAAACCTAGGATGATGTACAAACAAATGTCAATTAGAGCAGCTTGGGGCTTATGATTCTAATAGTAAAAACCAACACTCACCAAAGCATCTATGGAGGTTTGATTCCTACTACTTTGGTATAGAAGCGAATTAAAGTAGTTTAGAAGCGTGATATAAAGTCTATAACATAGTGCATTATACATCAGTACATCAGAGAACCGTACAATACCCATATGTCACATAACTAACTCATGAGGGGTACAACCATACAAGCATACTCACTACCACTACCCTACCTGCATCGCTACAACAGCTACCCTATAATACATCTGCATCATCCTACAACATACTATCATACTACAACATAACATACTAGCATCATACTACAACATACTAGCATGACAAGGAACTAACACTGCACGATCTACCCACGTCGCGGCTGGTACGTGAAGACCTGGTCGACCTCGATCCCACGACGACGTAACTCCTCCTGAAGCTGGGCCAAGTGCTCCTCAGTGGAAACTATGGCCGTACGTCCGTGCTGTGCTGAGGTAACGTCTGGGGCAGGGGCCTCTCCTATTGAACTCTCAGCGTCTGGCAGCTCGTCTGGCTCGGGGTCGGGCCCAATACCCGACTCCACTGTTGACACCTCCTGTGACGGCTCAGGCTCGGGTGCTGGTACGGGTGGCTCTACCTGCTGAGGCTGTAGCTGGTGGATCTGCTCAAGGGCGTCTCCCAAAGTCTGGTCCAACTGCTCAATCAGAACGTCCCTGACGGCAATCTGTGCTGCAAAGTCCTCTATGAGCAGCATCTGCTGGTCAAGCTGCTCGCTCTGCTGCTGCTCTCTGGTAAACCCAAGTCTCAGTCGGAACTGCTCAATCAGAACGTCCCTGGCGGCAATCTGTGCTGCAAAGTCCTCTATGAGTAGCATCTGCTGGTCAAGCTGCTCGCTCTGCTGCTGCTCTCTGGTAAACCCAAGTCTCAGCCGGTGGCGGTAAAGGGTGATCTCTGCCATCAGGTGGTCGTACATGCGAAGCATGCCCTCAGAGTAGCGCACAGACGCAGCCAAGGCAGGGCTGTGTCCCTCAACAGTGGGGTCCGTCACACTACGAAGGCGACGAGTGGTGTCCTCAGACACGCCTCTGACCGGAAAAGCAACTGCCAACGAGTAGGTGGCGGGGATCGGGTGCTCCTCACAAAACCTGGTGAGGGCCAGGTGTGCTACGTTCTTCCAAGCGTCGGTCAGCTCGGTACCAACGGAGCGCACCTCCCAAGGTCCCCAGTGCGGGTAACGAGCACAAGCTGGAACCTCCACGCGTGCCTCGCAACTCAAGACGTTGCCTGCAAAAGTCTCGTAGCCAAAGTACGTGGGCGGCTCGGTGTAGCCCCACGCTCGTAGTACGTCCCACAGCAGCCTGGGAAAACCCTCTCGAAAAAGACAAGAGGAACGGGCCCACCCGTCGTCCCCAAACTGGATCTGCGGTAAACTCGCCATCTGAAACCAAAAGACACGAAGTCAGTCTTTTGGAAGAGCTAGAACTATCTACACAGAAAAACTCCCCCCTTTCATTACTTTTGCTTTTTGTGGTTGCGTTGATTTTTAGTATGTTTCTTTTTCTTTTCTTGTCTTGTATTATTATTATTCTTATTATTTTCATGATTTAGAGATAAGAAGAGTTTATTGGATGAGTTATTGATGCATGCACGTTTTCTATCGCACTAGACGGCTTTTCTAAACGTGTTGGACTAGTTTTGCTAAAACTCATACCACCCCTGGTGTATTTCGGCTCTGATACCAGCTGTGGCAGAACCGCCCAAATTAAACCGGCTTAAGTGCACTAATCGTCTTTTAACAAATAATCCAACCATCGTGCGCTTAAAACGGTGTAATTTGACAGTCTGTCGGGTAACTCCCGATTCAACCACGTGTTGAGCATAAGGACCGAAACAATACACCAGACATCTCATTCGATGATGAGCATAGATAGTATGAGTACAACAGAGGTTCATATTACAACATGAGATAGGTCGTATACAAGCCAAGTTTTTCAAGCCCTAATTAAACATAGGATAGAGCTAAGGTAACTATTCGTTGAGCTCCTCAACTTCCCATCCTTCAGCATTACGACCATTGAACTTAACACAGCAAGGACAATATTCAACATTATCTTGCCCTGAAAAGAATTAAGCAACAAACCCTGAGTATTTACTACTCAGCAAGGCTTACCCGACTTAAATGACTCTTAGCATGCAAGCTTTTGGCTGTGGGTTGTTTTTCTCAAAAGCTTACTAAGAATTGATCCTAGGGTTTTAGCATCAAGATTAGTGGTATAATACTAACGTCTATGTTTGCCATCTATCATACTATTAAGTTTAAAAGCAATTCATTAACAAGCAACAATTACCATATCTTTATTCAATCAACCATTCCATATTCCCATTCATTTTCATTATGTCGCACTGTGACAGAAAGACCAAGGTCCTCTTATCTAAGAGGTACAGAGTGGATGATAGCAAAATCAATTCTTGATCTGCAACAGAGTGGCTTGAAGGTGGATGGAAGCCTGGGTACTACTGCGCGTTGTCCGGAGCAGGAGCTGCCGGTGCCAATGGAGGAACAGGTGGGGGTTGGCATGGCTTCTCCCATGAAGCGATGCAAGGTGGACACTTCTTCAGATATGGTGACGGACACCCTGGTGGGCGCTCAAGGCGAGCCCCACCAGGTGCAATGAATGCTCTAAGCTGGAACTGTAGAGGGATCGGGCTCTCTCGTACAGTTCAAGATTTGTTGGCGCTTGTACGTGCCAAAAGCCCGCTTTTAGTTTTCCTTTGTGAAACTCGTAATTCAGGTAGCAGAGTCGGTAATTTAAGATGGAGATTAGGTTTAAAAAATTGTATCACAGTTGATAGCGATGGCAGGAGTGGAGGCCTCGCTCTCTTTTGGCATGAGTCGGTTGATGTCGTCTTAATGGAGAAGAATTTTCGCTATATTGATGTTCGTACTCGTGCGGGTGTGAATGAACCTTGGTTTAGAATCACCTTCGTCTATGGTGAACCTAGGGTGGAGAATCGACATCGTATGTGGGACGCCCTGCGCCGCCTACGACCGGTGTCTGATCTCCCCTGGCTAGTCATGGGAGATTTCAACGAAACTTTGTGGGGTTTTGAACACTTCTCCTCTTGTGATCGCCCTGAGCGGCAAATGGCTTTATTCCGTGATGTTTTATCTGACTGCGACCTAGTTGATTTGGGTTTTGTAGGTTTGCCATATACGTATGACAATTGAAGATCAGGGGATGCAAATGTCAAGGTCCGGCTTGACAGAGCGGTTGCTGACCCCAACTGGAAGGATTTGTTTGCAGATGCTACGCTGCACCACTTGGTGTCGTCGCGGTCTGATCACTGCCCTTTGCTCTTAGAAATCAAGAAAGAAAGCTGGGAACGCCATAAAGTGCGAGTCTTTCGGTATGAAATCATGTGGGAGAGGCTAGAATCTCTTGCAAACGAAATCAAGGAGGCCTGGTGCACTGCTCCCAACAGAGAAGGGCTGGGCGGGGTGGCGGCAGCACTCCGGAAAGTGCAGTCTGCGCTCCGTTCCTGGAGCAAGCAGAATTTTGGGTCTGTTACGTCTGAACTTGAAGCTTTGCGTGCTCAGCTAGAAGAGCTAAAAAGTGATCCAACAGTAGAGAGAATTCAGCTGCGGCAAGTCACAGATCGGATGGATGAATTGCTTTACAGAGAAGAGATGATGTGGCTTCAACGTTCTCGGATTGCCTGGCTGAAGGAGGGGGACAGGAATACGAGCTATTTCCATCGCCAGGCCGTCTGGAGAGCACGCAAAAACCGGATCAAAAAGCTCAAACGAGCAGATGGCTCTTGGTCCGAGGATCCGCTTGAAATGAAAGGAATGGCAGAGAGTTTTTTCAAAAAGCTGTTTGAAGCAGATCCTGGAGTTCTTCCTGGCGAGCTCCTGGACCTAATAGAGCCAAAAATAACAGAAGCAATGAATGAAACCCTATGTAAGGAGCTGTCGGATAAGGAGATAGCCGATGCCTTGTTTCAAATGGGCCCCCTAAAGGCGCCTGGGCCAGACGGGTTCCCTGCCAATTTCTTCCAGAGGCATTGGGACACACTGAAAGTGGATGTGACAAATGCAGTAAAATCCTTTTTTGCAGATGGAATTATGCCACCAGGAATTAATGAAACGACAATTGTCCTCATTCCAAAAGGTAATAATCCGGAAGAGCTATCACAATTCAGACCCATAAGTTTATGCAATATCATTTATAAAATCATCTCCAAGTGCATTGTGAATAGACTACGGCCATTATTAGGAGATATAATCTCGGAGGAACAAAGTGCTTTTGTTCCGGGACGGATGATTACAGATAATGCCTTAATTGCTTTTGAGTGCATCCATGCCATTCAGAGGGGTACAGGTGACAAGGGAGATTTTTGTGCATATAAGTTGGATTTATCGAAGGCGTATGATCGTGTCGATTGGGGTTATCTAAAAAGTTTGTTGTTGAAGCTAGGCTTTCAAAGTCGATGGGTACAGTGGGTCATGACTTGTGTGACCACGGTGCGCTACTCAGTTGGGTACAGTGGGTCATGACTTGTGTGACCACGGTGCGCTACTCAGTTCGCTTCAATGGGGTGCCATCAGCATCCTTTGCCCCGTCACGCGGCCTACGACAAGGTGATCCGCTTTCGCCATATCTCTTCCTTTTAGTCGCTGATGGCCTGTCTGTCTTGTTGAAGCACTATGAAAGACTAGGGCTTGTGGAGGGTATTAAGGTGTGCAGGAGGGCGCCGAGTGTTTCTCATCTGCTATTCGCGGACGACAGCCTGCTGTTCTTCCGTGTATCAGAGAGTCAGGCGAACAGTATACGTTCGGCAATTGCTATTTTTGAGAAGAATTCAGGTCAGCTACTAAGTCCTAGCAAGTGTTCGCTGCTTGTCAGGGAGGGTAGGAATGATGTTTGTGCCCAACGCATCCGTGAGATCTTGGGTGTAGAAAGACTGGATTTCGAGGAGAAATATTTGGGTCTTCCTACCCCAAATGGGCGTGTCAAAAGAGGCACTTTTCAACCGCTTGAAGCAAGGTTTTTCAAACGGATGTCAGCTTGGAGAGAAAAGGACTTGTCTGCGGCAGGAAAGGAAATTCAAATTAAATCCTTTGCGCAGGCACTCCCCAACTATGTAATGAGCGTTTTCAAACTCTCAGGTGGCTTATGCGAGGACCTCATGAAAAGCATTCGAGCTTATTGGTGGGCTCCCCAACTATGTAATGAGCGTTTTCAAACTCTCAGGTGGCTTATGCGAGGACCTCATGAAAAGCATTCGAGCTTATTGGTGGGGTTCTGAAAAGGGCAAAAGGAAAATGCAGTGGATATCATGGAAAACTCTATTATTGCCTAAAGGCTTTGGTGGAATGGGGTTTAAGGATTTGAAGCTCTTTAACCAGGCGCTTCTTGCTCGTCAGGGATGGAGACTCCTGGCCTTCCCTGACAGCTTGTGTGCTCGAGTGCTAAAGGCCAAATACTTTCCAGCAGGCTGCTTGTTAGACACCGCTCCAGCGAGTGAGGCCTCTCAAACCTGGAGAGCAATAGAATACGGTCTTGAGCTCCTGAAAAAGGGAGTAATTTGGCGAATTGGAAACGGCAGCAATACTCGCATATGGAGAGACAATTGGCTACCACGCCCCCTGGGTATGAAGCCAATAGGCAGCACCAGAACGTGCAGGCTTCGCAGGGTGTCCCATCTCATCGACCCAGTTTCCAGATGCTGGGATGAAGCTCAGGTAAGGAGATTTTTCTATCCCTGTGACGTTTCGGAAATTCTTCAGATCAGGCTCCCGGACACTACTTGTGATGACTGGATTGCATGGAGTGGTGAGAAGTCTGGATGCTTCTCGGTCCGGAGTGCTTATCGACTAGCCATGCGGTGGGAGCACGACCTGGGAAGCGAAGGAACAAGCTCTAGTACGGATGGAAGTAGAGCCCTGTGGAAAGCAATCTGGTCTGCTCCAATTCCCTCAAAGGTACGTGTTTTCGCCTGGAAACTTGCTCGAAATGGCTTAGCTACAAAAGCGAATAAGCATTACAGGCATTTAGCTGTGGATAGTGCTTGTGACTTGTGCGGTCATCCATTTGAGGACGGGTTCCATGCCATGATCACCTGTCCTCATGCTCGTGCTTTGAGGCAAGAACTGAGGGCTCACCTATGGTTACCTGAAGAGGAAAGCTCTAAAGAATACAGGCCCGGATTGGCTACTGTTGCTCACGGATAGGTATGATACGGAACCTATTTCAAATCTTTTGATGTTAATGTGGCGCTGCTGGCATGTCAGGAACAGCATTCTTCAAGCCAGAGAGCGTATCCCTGTTGTGGCGTCGGTTGTTTTCATCACACGTTATGCAGAGTCACTGTTGCGGATCCGGCAACCAACAGTGGACGTTGAGCGGGGGAAACAGAAGGAGGGGGTGCCGAGTAAACATGTGAATGTGCACAGCGTCCCGAGGAGAGCGAGCAATTGGCATTCCCCTACGGGTGAAACTCTAAAGATTAATGTTGATGGTGCTTTCATCG
>CM014272.1:82144141-82156173 GCA_004135705.1 Alloteropsis semialata | reverse complement strand
GGCATAGTTGTTTTTCTAAATTGTCCATCACAGCATCGTTGTACCAGTATCACATGTTGATGATATTTAACTTAATCGCAAGTCTTATAGCCACTGCCTTTGGTGGAGGTATATCGGCTGGATTCTCAGTTGCGCTGCAAAAAAGAAAGACCACATCTTTTAGATAATTAAATATAATGCACATAGAGGAGTTATGTATAAGGAAGGAGTTCTTCTCTCACCTCAACCACACCTTCATTTTCAGAAGCAGAACAACCAGGGTCACCAAAACAAGCATCAAGGGGAGGTGTTTCATCATATTTGTTTCTAGTCTCCATTCCAAAAAAAAAAGGGGCTTCAGTTATGGAAACTTCCTTTGGCATCCAAATCCTTATAACTTAGTATGAAAACTCCAATTACAAAAAAAAATCAATTGTTAACAAACGTGGGTAAGTAAAAGGGAATAGTGGAAGAAAGAGGATTTATATCTCACAACAATATTGTTCTTAGATAATTGTGTTAGGGAAATTTATTAGATACAAAAAAATTCTCTAAATAGAGTGATCATATTCATACATCATATCTGAACAGACTACACATTTGAAGTAATTCTAGATTGATGGAATTCTGGTGCCCAACTAATTCAATATTTCGAGTATATATACATCTAATTAACTCTGCCTCTGCTTGTGCTTGCATAAGAATCTGATATGACCATGTGAACTAAAAATTGACACCAAAGACGCCTCTCTGATCCCAGCCTTCTTAGAATATTTAAAGATCCTAACAAACACCTTAAAAGGCTAAGCAAGTACAAACAAATAAGAAAAGGAGAAAATAGCCTTTGTTCTAAGTCGTCATTACTTCCACTAATGCCATCTATCCTAAAATCAAGTCATGTCAAGCTATAACTTGCATAAGTGTTTAATAAGAACTACAAATTCACTTTAATTTACAAATAGTATAATATCCTGAACTTCATTGTGCAAACCAAATTTCTGGAAAATGAGCATCACCGGACACATAAAGTCAGCCTGTTAGCTTGGCTTATCA
This sequence comes from Alloteropsis semialata, assembly GCA_004135705.1. Lineage (NCBI taxonomy): Eukaryota > Viridiplantae > Streptophyta > Magnoliopsida > Poales > Poaceae > Alloteropsis > Alloteropsis semialata. The sequence continues at coordinate 82,155,141 of CM014272.1, read as the reverse complement.
GCCACCAGCCAGCAGTACTTCAGTCTCACAACAAATCAGCACCAGCCACCAGCCAGCAGTACTTCAGTCTCACAACAAATCAGCACCAGCCACCAGCCAACCGAACAGGCTGAGAATTACCATGGCCCACCGATGTCCACGATATTTATTGCTCAGAATATCATAACAAAATGGTAAAAAATCCCACCTTCTCTATCTGCCTCCTCATCCTCTCTACACACACACACATGATTCATGGACATTAGCACACTGGATTCAGGCTACAGCCTCCAGTTAAGGCAGCAACGCTTTGCCTCTGCACTTGCAGGCCTGCATCGGTGATCACTGATAACTGCATGGAAGCCTAAACGAAGACGAAGGAAACAAAGCAAGCATTCAGAGGCGCAAGAGACCCGATCAAGCCCAGCGACGGAGACGCAGGCCATGACACTGTATGTTGACGAGTGCAAAACAGCCCGAACACGACGCCGCCAGCAACGGACGCACACGAGGTCGCTGTCGGTGCCAACAGAGCAGATCGGAAATAAAGATGCAAAGTTGAATTTAACGGATCAAAGATCTAAGACTATTTGCAACGGTGTCCCATAAACAACCCTCTCCTCTAAATATACCGGTTTTCTCCCAAAAATCACCTGCAGCGGCAACCTGTATCTCATCCTCCATTTTTCAGGGACGCTGCCCCCTCCCCCAAATTTCGGGGACTCGTCGTCCTCCGCCAAATTTTCGCGTCCCCGGCGTCCGCGAGCCGGCGGTGCGCGCTGCAGTAGCCGAGGCGCGACAGCTCGGCGGCATGCGCGTCGCACAGCACGCGGCGCAGGGGCTCGGCGCCGCCCCCGCCGACGCCACGGTGCGGCTGGCGCTCGAAGAGGCTGTCGACGCCGAGGCGGGAGCAGAGCGCGCACGGCGGCGCGAGGCCGAAGAAGGCGGCGAACCGGGAGATGAGGTAGGAAAAGACGCCGTTGGCGAGGAGCAGCACGGCCCTGTGCGCCGCGCGGAGGTCGGCGGCGGTGGCGAGGGCGGACCGTAGCTCGTAGGGGGGCAGCGCGTGGGACGACTCAGCGACGAGGCGGTCGAGGTCGTCGATGGCGGCTGCAGCGACGGTCAGGGAGGAGGCCGCGTCGTCCTCGGGGGAGGATGCGCGGCAGGCCGACAGCGCCGAATCCGCGGCGAGCTTGGCGGCGGCGAAGCGGGCGAGGAAGGCCTCCACGGGGGAGGCGCTGGTGGAGTCCGAGGAAGCGCCTGCGGCGGAGGAGGAGCGCTTGGAGAGGCGCTCGAGCATGGCCAGGTGCTTGCTCAGGAGCGCAATATCTGAACGGCAGGTCGATCTCGTGGAGGAAGCGGCCGAAGCAGCGCGGGCAGAAGACGTCCGAGGTCGGGTACGAAACGGCGCGCACCGCGCGGCCGCACACGTAGCACCAGTACAGGCGCCACGTCCGGCGCCGCCGACGCACGCCGCTGCCGCTCGCGCCCGTGGACATGGCTGGCCGGCGCGCGCGGAGGTAGCCTAAGCTTAGCTGGTCGCCCCGGCCCCGCTCGCCGTTGCTTGAAGGAGCCCAGGTCGCTGAACGCGCACGGGAGGGGACCGAGTATAAGAGGATTCGTGAGGGAATGCCGGAATGGGACGACGGCGGTTTGATTGGGACGGCGGCAAGGTTAACCAAGGTGCGGCTCGCCGGGAAGGAATGGCTTTTGCGAGGAGATGAACCACGATTCTGGGCGTGCTACACTGATATGATGCACGTTTCCTTCCTTCGTTCTGAACTTCTAAATCCGAAGCCCAGGAGCGCGCGGAACGCCGCGACGGCGCCAGCGACGTCCCGCGCGGCGCAGTGGCGCCGGATGAGGAGGAGCACCGCGGCCGGGGAGGCCGTCGACGCGCGGCACATTTCGTCGAGCAGGGCGCGCGCGTCGTCGAAGCGGCGGTGCTTGGCGAGGATGGCGAGCATGGAGTGGGACGCGCGCCGCCCCGGAGCGTACCCGGGCTGCGCCACGGCCCACCGGAACGCGGCGTGCGCGGCGCAGCTGTTGCGGAGGCGCGCCAGCGCGGCCACCACGAGCGGCTGGGACGCCTCGGCGCCGCACCGGTCGAGGGCGCGCGCGGCGTCCGCCGCACTGGAGCCCGTGGCCTCGGACGCCGCGACGACGGCATCCACCCCTCGGGCGATGTCGGGCGGGAGTTGCTGCTAGTGGTGGTCCGGAAGGAGAAGGGGTCATCCTCGCTGGTGGCGTATACAGGACTTTTTACAGGCCACCGTTGCAATTGAGATTAGATTTAGAGGATAGAATATTTTACAGTGTCTCTAAATTTTGCTTTAGAGGATGAAATATAGAGGTCACCATTGCAGATAGTCTAAAGCTCCCAATCAAACAACTCACTTCATCTGTGGCAGGTGAGTTAGAAAGTTAGGCCCTGTTTAATTGGGGTGATATGGTGAAAAGTGGTGAAAAATTTATGCATTGGGTCACGTGCACAGAGAGAAGAAATGAACTGAACACGATTCTCGAGGTAAAAAGAGAATGGAAAGTTTCTGGAATTAAACAGGACCTTAGTATGTAGAAAAAGAAATGGAGAACGTGTACATGTCCAGTCGAGGTCGGGGTCGGCGGGCGGGGCCTGGCCAGACAAGTAGGCCTGGCGCACGCGCAGGCGTGGGGACGGGGAGCTCGAAGGCCCACCAGCCACACGGCTGGGCGCGGAGGTGGAGGCGGCTGCACGGCTTGCGCCTGACGGTGACATCGAGGCAGGACTGCAGGAGACGACGAGGGGTAGGGGCAGCAACGCCGCCAGGAACGGAAGGATGTATCCGAGGATTCCGAGCCTCCGAGGTGCCCCTCCCCGTCAGCACCGGCCATGTCGCCGGTCGCGATTTTCGCCGCCGCATATCGCCGGGGTCTTGGGCTTAATCCAGGCAGCTGCGCAGCTAGACAAAAATGCTATCTTTAGCAGGCTCCCGAGCTAGACAGATTAGCGAAGATACGGCTGAGAACCCATCTTCCCAACCACCGAAAGTAAAGAGAGATTAATGAATCGCACCTCAATTTTGTCCCCTTCCGCCGTCGCCATGGATGCAGCGGCGGCAGGACCTCGGGCACACGGTGGCTTGCATGCAACAGTTTGGCATCCGAGGCAGCGCTGGCTGGAGCTCGCTTCAATGGTGCCTCGCCCGCGCCGGCGACCGTGCTCCGCCACAATCTACCTCGCCCACGACGCGCGTCCGTCCTCCCCGCCTCGGCTCTCTTTCCTCGTTCTCTTTCCTAGCTATCGACATTACTGCTGGTGCCCGTAGAACAACAGAGGAAAAAAACGCGTCGGGATGGCTGCGCTCGTGCCGAGCGACGAGGGCAGCTACGTGCTGAGCCACGAGCACAGCACTCGCATTAGACGGCGCGCAGGCTCTGGCCAAGTAGCGAGCCTCTCTGGTGCCCATCCTGCGCCGGATTCATTGGTTTGATGAGACAGCGACAACCTTTTTTTTTTTGGGCAAGCAGCACATTAGGAGTTTGGTTTACGTTTACGTTTTGCCTTTTGATCCGGTTTGTTTACGTTTTGCCTTTTGAGTTTGGTTTACGTTTTGCTTTCGTCTAGGGCATCGCGTACGGCTTGGGGCCCAAATAAGCCCATGAACATCTCGTGAACTACAACATATCCACAGATTCTCCAGGGAGACAATTTTTGTCTTTGTCCATGCAAAAACTCTCCCTCTCCGTGTCCATCTAAAAAACAAAGCTTATGTTATTAGTACCAAACGGCCGTCTCAGCTACGTCGAGACCAGCGTAAGAGAACGCTCCCCGGGCAGGAACTCGCCAGGCGTCGTGGCGCGCGCCCGTTACTCCAGCTTCGGAGGGCAAAGAGTAGTAAGCGGCAGGCTTTTCCTCGAGCTTGAGCCTTTGGGTTGGGGAGACTGCCCATTAGCAACGCTCTCTCTTGCGCAGGTGTGGCCCATTGGGGGGAATGGATTGGGAAAGCAGGTCAGGCGATACAAACACACCAGGAGGATGTGTGAGAGAGGCGGAGCTGGCGGACTCTCTACACCCCGGGCCGTACATTATGGTATAACGTATACCATCGGGTATGGATATATGCTTGCATATATAATAAGGGAGTCAGGGGTTCTACCCTGGCCAAGGGCCCTTAAACCTCCGCCTTGCTCCAAGTATCCTCCTCTTGGAATGGGGTGGGGTTTCTCAGGCTTGGTCTCCATGGATCTACTTATCCACTACGACAGAATCTCTTATCAGTGCCGGCTGTGTGGCACGTTAGTGCCGGTCAGCATAGCCGGCACTGATTGTCCGGCACTAACGTGCGCACATCACCAAAAAAAAAAATCGCGCGCACCCGGAGGCCCGCACACGAGCCAGTCACGAGGCAGGCAAATTTTTCGCGCGTACGCGGCCGCGAGGATTCGAACCCACGACGCGAGGATTCGAACCCACGACCTATGCATCAGATGTGATAGAGGTGGAAGATATTTTCCTTTTGAAGTAACCCGCGGGAGACACGTTAGTGCCGGTCGGAGGCTGCAGCCGGCACCGGCACTAAATGACGTCGTTTAGTGCCGGCTGCAGCCTCCGACCGGCACTAACGTGTCTCCGCAGGCACGTTCGTTCCCAGCCGGCACTAAATGTTGCCTCCGAACATGTTAGTGCCGGCTCCAGGGGGACCGGCACTAACGTCCTCCCACCAATGTGAGTTTCTGTCGTAGTGATCGTTGCACACTCTTTGGATGTTGCTTATAGGACACCATTTGCTGGTGCCATTAGTGGAACGTGGAGGCATGGGCTCGCTCGCAGAAACCGCTCTCTTACTACTCTTTTTTTCATGTTGTTTTTTATTTTTATCAATGCACGTGTATAGAACATGGAGCGCTTAGTCTAGAGTGCATATGCATATACCACTGGAAATCTTAGTTTTTTTTACAAGTCACACTTTTTAATTTGTACCCTGGCAACTAATCAGTTACATCTACATGACCCTGGCAACTAATCAGTTACACTAGCTTTGTGTATTATATATGCACTGTGACTGTGAGTAGAAACAGCATATGTTGAGACTTGAGAGTAGGAGTTAAGCATGGATGGCAGGGTGTGTGCTCATTTTCCTATTGTCGGCTGGGATCGTTACTACGCTCTCAGCTTGATTAGCAGGGAGAAAACGTGCATGGTATATGGACAAGCTGATTGCGACAACTTAGCAAAAGGCGGAGGAGAGTTTACTGCATGCGGGTGTTGTTAATTTTTTGATGCTTAATTTGGGCATGCATGCATCACCACAGGCACCATCGGGCAGCAATAATTCAGGCATGCACCCAAAGAACTACTCCCTCTGTCCTGTAATATAGGGCATTCTAGCAATTTTAGGACATATTAAGGAAGAAAACAAATGACCAATGTACCCCTAGTTAATTGGTGGTTTGGTTGTTAATGTCTTGAAATCATGGCTGGCTATTTAGTTGCCGCACAGCAGTAACCAAGCAAGTCATTTACTCCCTCCAAGTAATTAGGGGGAAATAAGGTAGGCGCATAAATGAAAGCTTTTAATTCTTATCTAAGAAATCCTACAATGCCTTATATTTGGGTACAAAATTCAAACTCCAGAATACCTTATATTTCAGGACGAAGGGAGTAATAAGCTAGCTAAAGGAAAAAGAAGGAGCACCCAGGACGCAGGAAATTAATTAAACGGGACAAGCTAGGTCGCGCCACCACGGTCATATAACTGATGAACCCCTTGTGAAGCTCCGCGCCTGCCCCATGCTTCGGCCACAGGCTGGGTATTCCTCCCTGCTCGAAATATTGAAACATGATCAGCATGCAGATGCTGCCTTGCGCCGGGGCTACCCGGCCAGCACCTCGCTTCTTCGTCAAGCCTAAGATCTAGTCCGTTGGTGAATGCATGAGTCACCAGTACTCCAAGCGAAGATTGAAAGGACTAGGTGCTCCTATGATAGCGTCAGATGGGAGGGTGAATTAGATGACTCAAAAATCTAAAAACCTATTTTTCACTAATTGCATAAAAGTAAAATAAAACATGCTATCTAGATTTGCAATTATAGTTTCTTTATGTGTTTGCAACTTAGACCCAATCCTATCAAGGTGCATATCTATGAAAGATAAAGGCAAACAAGTTGCAGGTATCAAATGCGGAAATGTGAAGGAGTGTGTTAGGATGATGCAACCTCGGCATAGGGATTTTAATCCCGTGGTTGGCACTAAGCCAAACCCTACTCCATAATGGAGCTCCACAAAAGATGCGCCCCTAGTCACCAAATCTTGCTTTCCGGTCAAGACCTTGAGCTCGCCACAAATGCTTCCAAAAAGGATGATGACCAAGTCACTAATACAAGGCTCTCATCAACCTACTCTTCCTGAGATCTTGATGTCGCCTTCACTACGAAGCTTCTCCATCAAAAAGGGGGTCTCCTCGTCCTTTGCACAAAGCCGTCGATGTTGTTCCACACATCCAAAGGGTTGAAGACTTGTCAGCAAGTCACCAAGACATCAAAGGGGACGGAACACCAAGGTTACAAGGGTGGTTCATTCAAAGAACCTAAGACAATGCATCACTCCTTGCCAACTCTCTCGTTTGTGTGGCTTGGATGTCTTGTGATTGTGGATGAACTTCTCCTGGACCCCAGCACCTTCAAATGACCGAATGAGAGTGGTGTATATAGCCCAAAGCCTTGGACTAGCCGTTGCTTAAAAGGCAAACAGTGAACGTCGGATGATCTGTCGTGTGCCAACTACTATCGCTAGACCTTCCACTATGTAGTTTTTTTTCCAATGGTAATTTCCTTTTCAAACAATCGGATGACATCGCAAAGGTCCGTTGTACCTCGGTGGATCATCCACCGTGTACAACTCTCTACCTTCCATCCAACATATCTCTCTGTATGAAGCAGCAATGCAAACTCCGCCATAGGTCGCCGGAACATTTGACGTTGTTGAAAACTCCTGCTTCAATCTTCACTACACAACTAGCTTCGCCGGATGATACGACGTTTATATAAACAGTAACACCGAATCATTCGTCATGTGGATCTTCATTGCTGTCAGTGCAAGCCGTCCCTTTCTTCAAACTCCACCAGGCACGCCGGAACTTTCGCCATATGAAATTTTCAATTATCACGGCTTAACTCTACATGCCTGACCTTTTGCCCAAAACTCCGCTGAAGGGAATATTGAATATTCCTTCACCGAATCATCCGACGTGTAGAAAGTCTATCGACTTCTCAAGTTCAATATTTCAATCCACTTAAGTCCTTTTTTTATTTTTCTGAATTTGGCATATGTTTTGGAATCATCCTTGGTACCTAAAATCCTATAAAGAGCACTCGACAAACTCGTTAGTCCAAATGACTATATTTTTTCAATCACCAAAATCACAATATAATGGTCTATGTGGCCATTTTCCTTACAAAGATGGGGCCTAAATACCATGCTGCAGATTTGATTATGTTTACTCCTTAATAATATATAGGATGTACCTAATAATAACATACTAACCTGAATTTCAAACCATGAAAAGAGTGATAAAATGAACTCTAGCTAACGGTCCCACCACTATACGTTGGTGCCATCACTTCCTACCACAGCCTTGTGTGCATTTCTTGATTTTTTTTTCCTCATCAGTTCTCACCACGGGTGAACCGTGACCGTGCATGGCCACGTGCAGAAACAAGCGCCGGTTCTTTAGCGTGCTGAAATATTTGAGCGTGTGGGAGAACGGATCAGGAAAACCGGGCGGGCGAGGACATGTCAACGCGCTCAGGCGTGGACCGAAAGGCCATTGGGTTTGAATTCCCAAGGCGGCAAGGCCCATCTCATCCAGGCCTCCCGGCAAGGCATAATGGAATTAATGACAAAAAAATCCAGCGTAATATGGCCCTGTTTAATTGAGGTGAAAGTGTGAAAAGTTTATGCATTGGGTCGCGTGCACAGAGAGAAAAAATGAACTGATACGGTTCTCACGATGGAAAGAGAACGAAAAATTGAGGGAATTAAACAGGGCCTACAATAACTGCCTTCGGAGGTGGTTTCAAACTCGTTTTAGTACCAAACCGTTATCTGAACCGTATCAAGGCCGGCACAAAACACGGTGCCTGTCCGACGAACTCGCCGGGCGTGGTGGTGCGCGCCTGTTACTCCAGCTCCGGAGGGTAAAGAGTTGGCAAGAGAGGATTTGCTCGCGGTGCGCTCATGTTGCGAGGAGAGCCCAGCCGTCTAATAATCTCTTGACTGCCTGCCAGCGGGAGATAGCTGAGTTGTCAGTGGTGGCTCCCGCCGAGCGGCGGTACGAGCATAGATGATGCCTGAGGCAATCCCCATCCAGCGCCCGGGATCTCTAGAGAGAGTTGTCTCTTATTAGCGGCATGGGTTATACTTGGATGAGCACGTGGACCGCGAGAACACAAAGCCCCTCTTACCAACTCTTTTTTGTTTCTCTTGGAAATTATTTTTTAATGTTAAATTTTCAATATCGGTTATCTCTTTATTTTCCAATGTCATACAAACTTAGTTGGAGAAACGCGCTTCCATTGCTTGTTTTTTCCCTCTTGGAATTTTTTTCAATGTTAGTTTTTCATTATCAGTTATCAATTTATGCTAATTTTTCAATGCGGGCGCCCTCTTGTCAACTATTTTTCTTTTTCCTTTTGGAAAACCTTCCTTTTATACTTTATGCTATTTTTTCAATGCATGGCAGATGATCCTTGCTTCCATTGCTTGTGTGCGATCCGTGCTGCGTGATGTATCAAATTCATACTCCATCGTCTATGGGTTGGCTTGTGTCCCACAATGGCGCAAGGGAGTAATGCGCCGACCATTGGCTAAGTGAAGCGCCCCTGCCTAAGCAGAGACTAAATGTGATACAAATTATCAGTCCCAGGAGGCTGATACACATTTATTCAACAGATGATACAGAAACTTACAACCCACGAGGAAGCGGGCACCTAATACAAACTAGGATAGCTAAAAGGTAAACTACTGCGGTAAGCCAAAGGATGAACCAGAACAGTTCAACCAAGGGATCAGAGTTTTGCGACAGCGAAGCCATCTTGGGCGGGACCAAACTCCACAGGCAAAGTTGGGTGCGGAAGCGACCACCTATTCAGCGTCCTCAACAAAGTCCGGGTCTTCTTCTGGATTAACAACAACAAGGGTGAGTACAAAAGTACTCAACAAGCCCAATCACACCACGGAGGGGTTAACACAGAATTATGCACAAGGAATATCAAGGATAAGGCTAGGTTTTATTTTTGCCATAACGCTAGTTTTAACACATGCACGGGTTTATCAAGGTATTCTTTAGCAAAGCAAGCTTAGTAACACGTCATTAAGTGGAGGTTGATCCACAAAGGATCCATCTTTTAAGTGCTACCGGATTTCCCATCCGCCGTAGCTTTTGGCACAAAGCCGAACTCATTCCAAAACCACACACTCCAACCCATCCCAAAACCTTAGCATTGTGACCAAGCCATAACTCGCCCATAACCGTGGGCACGGCTATTCGAATAGATTAGGAAACTCTGCAGAGGTGTACACTTTCACCACAAGTAGGGTACCGCACACGATCACCTTAGTGTCAGTGCGGATCCTATCGAAGCCATTACCCACCATAGCCAAAACTGCCTAGCCATCGCGAGAAAAACACCAAGGGGTTTATGTCACTAAGACGGCAACCATGTCACTAAGACGGCACTTGGTTTTCCCGCTGCACACCTGCCTCCAGACAACTAACAGATGGCTAGTGGGATTTAGACTAAGCCCTTGCACCATACAAGAGTCGAGTGGTTGTACGAGAAAAGTTGGGTTAGGCAAGATGACACATCACCTCGGTTTAAAACCGGACAAAATGGATATCTCCCAACTTGCTTAACCACAAAGGTACAAGCCTCCTTTTTGGCATTTCACAAAGTCATGCCCATCCATTTTATCCACACAGTTTCACTCTTTTCAAACCCAAAACCCAAAACCCAACTCACACATTTAATCTTTGATAAAACCAGTGTATAGTCATGATTGAGTAAAGAGCAAATCCTAAGCATTCTAGAATTGGTTATCATCTAAACAGAGCATATCATATTTAGTGATAACTAGGTTGTCAAGGAATATCATAGCAATCAAGGGGTGGCTAACCAATCGGGTTTTGAATAAAACAATGCAATTATCAAAGGCTTAATAGGTTGTGTCTATAAATCATGGGATAAACATGCATCAAAGGATGGGATTGGACTTGCCGTCAACAAAAGCTTCCGGGAGTTCCTGCTCGCGGTACGGGTCCTCGGGGTCGGGCTCGTGGTACTCTCCTGCGTAGTCCTGCTCGCGGTACTGCTCCTCCTCGTTCACTCCGTCGTCTAGGGCACGATCAAACAAACACAAAATAAGAAAACACATTCCTTTACCGATGAGTTGGAGACGGAAATAACAAAATAAAATAGGAAACGGAATTATTTTGGGATGATTTGTGTAAATCTCGGCCAGAATGGATATAAGAGAGACGTGTTTGAGTTTGGTGGAGTTCTGGAGGAATTTGGCGCATGAAATGACGAGTTAAAGGAGTATTAGGGCTTAAACGGGGGTTTTAGGACCTCTTTATAATAAATAAAAAGGGCCAGGGACCTATATGTGAAGCTTTTATGTGGTGGAAGGGCATGGTTGTGATATTGGATAAGTGGTTGGGGCATTTGGTAATATGCAGGGGCATATTTGGGATTATAACAAAAGGCTAAGGGGTTTTCTTGGATTTAATCTAAAGGGGGAGGGATTCTTTAAAAGATACAGAGAAGGGCAGGGGGTTATCGGCAAAACTGCCGCCGTCTCCCTTCGGCTGAACAGAGGGGGAAGGGGAGCGCTCGGCGGCGCGCCGGCGTTCCGGGCCCTCCCGGCCTCGGCGGTGGCCGGGAGCAAGCGCGCGAGCATGAGGGGAGTGAGGGGGATCCACTCCCCTCCTCACCTTGGGCCGCGGGGATGCGAGGCGGCGGCTCCGCGTGCGGGCGGCGAT
>CM014272.1:82092222-82141047 GCA_004135705.1 Alloteropsis semialata | reverse complement strand
ACACACACCCACACCCAGAACAAGGTACACTCAAAAAGACAGGGATGTTGGTGAACATTTTGGTGCAATTACCATGGCCCACAACAAATGGGATTTTAAGATGTCCAACTTACTGTAGAACCTAGCACCAGAAAACAAAAATACAGAAATATTCAATTGAAAGAGATAAATATGCACCTTCACAATTTTTCCACTTCCACTGCACACGGAACAAGTACATTCAACAGAAAATATGCCCTTCCGCATGAATATCTGCATTCATGACAACATAATTAAGGTTACACTACTCTCATATCCAATGTACTGTCGTTGGAGCTCCAAGCACACAAGACAGAACAAGAAAACAGTTAACACTTTCAGTCCCCTGGCAATTTGGTGAAAAACTATTGCTCTGAATAACTGAAACAAAAGGTATTTGCAAACGTAATTGACTTGCTAATATGCCACCTATAATTACTTATCTGTAAGAAACATGCCATGGAAAAATATGTTGCCAAAGGATACATACCATACCGGAACCTTTGCATGTCTTACATGTTTTAGGCACAGTTCCAGGGGGGACACCACTTCCATCTGCAACAAACAAATTAGAAGTTCAGGACATTAAAAACAAGAACTAAAGGGGAGGATTGTCAACGAAATAAATTTAAAAGCAACGGCACATACTGCAAGTTCCACAAAAAGTATCAGCTTCGTATGTAACTGTTTTTCTGCAGCCTTGGACAGCTTCCATGAATGACAGCTCAAGAGAAACCTTGACATCTTGGCCTCCTCTGTATGGGTTATCAAAGATCTGGTTGACATAACAAAATAAAATACATCAGGTGCGTACAGCAGTTCATGTATATATAGTTCAAAGGAAAATAACAAGTTTATATGCATAAGAGGGTTGAAAAGTGAGCAAAGGAATCTGCTAAATATTGAAACGGTACTATTCCAATCATGTTTAGCCTGCTGCATGACACGAAAGCTAATATGGTGCTCAAATTAAAATCAAAAGCTGTAGTTGATTACATGTTACAGCATAGACAAAAGGCCTCACACAGAAGAATCAAAATAATAAACTACATATCAAAATTTGACAACCTTGTAGCACGATTTTTCATAGCCACCTGCCTACAACTTGCATTTTCTCCATGCATGTTTTTTTCACAATTGCAGAATGTAAAACAATCAAACAGAAATATCATGTATTTAAGTTGTGAATCTAGATCTCATGCATAACGTCATCAAATGACAGTACAGATCAACCTTGGCGTATGAAAATGACAGTACAGATAGTTCAATTAAAAAAAATGACAGATCAACCTAGGGAAAATCATAGATAAAATAAAACCCAAAGGACAATGGATCTTACATCGCCAAAGATGTCGCCAAATGGGTTACCCTGAGGGAAACCCTGCCCTCCAGGGTCACCACCTGATGCTTGACGTTCATATGCTTCTGGTCCAAGCTGCCAATTACAAAAGTCGGTTATACTACCACACGGTAGCAAGCCAAGATAAACACAAAAAAGTACAAGCTGGTTTCATTATTAGAAATAGAAATAATCTGCCTATGTGACTATTCCTACATCATCGTAATTTTTTTCATAGAAAAGAGAAACATTAATAACCTGATCATATATTTCACGCTTATCGTCATCCTTCAAAACCTGAAAATGCACAGATAATATCAGTATTTATTGTAAACATGCACTATGATTCATGAAAGGTAACTACATTGTCAGCAAGAACCCCATACCTCATAGGCACGGTTAACTTCTTGAAATTTTTTCTCTGCGTCAGCATCGTCTTTATTAGTATCAGGATGGAACTTCTTTGCAAGCTGGAGAAGAATGATAAGTTTAGTTAAAATCAAATAAATTACCAGATAACAGGAAGGAGAAGAAACAGATCAATGGGTGCACAAGTGGAAGAAAATGCAATTATGGACAGGATGGTGCAGTTGGCATGCAAGAGATAGTCAAATACATAAACAGTGACAGGACTAAAATGATCCCAAGACGCAATCTGGGTTGAGGTGGAAGCACATTCCTGATTGTGGAATCCCAGTTGGCTGACCCTGGCCTTCTTCCCGATTCAAGATTTATATGTCTATCTTACCTTTAAAATGTCATATCTTTTGCATGAACTCTGTTTCTGTTTATCCATACATGGAAGCAGGTCATCTTAAGTCTGACAATGGTACAATACCTTAAGAGTTTTAGGTTATGTTTTCCTATACATGAGTTTGGATATCCAATACAGGATTAGCATGGTGAACTAAGCAAGAATGACACATCCTAGGAACATAAGCCTAACCAACTAGGAGGGCCCCTAAACATCACCCAGGCAACATAAGATGAGCAAAGAATAGCATGAGCTGCACAGGTAGTCCAATAGGTCTTATAATAGTTGCAGATCAGATATGTTAATCAGCCATGTATCACTGATACTTCGCTAACCTAGCTGTACATGTACCCTATACTCTTTCTCTATTTTACCATAAGGTTGTTTTTTGCAATCATGTATAGCCATATCGGCGGTACATAGCTAATCAGTGGCTGAAGGAAGAGTACAATGGATACTGTGAGAGACAAAGTAAAGACCATAAGAAGTGGAGAATATAGAGCATATAGAAACAAGTTTGTACTGTAGTATTTGCAGGGTAGTGCAAACAAGACCATATGGTTGCAAGTCAAACAATGCACTAAATTCATTGAGTTCAGTCCCTGTTCAACATTCTGGTAGAGTAAACATTGGGAAATAAGGACATATCCTAGCTTTGATTCTGAAAGGAAGTGCACATCCTGCTAGGGCAATAAAAAATGCATACCGCATAATATGCCTTCTTTATATCTGGTGCAGAAGCATCCTTGTCCACTCCAAGCACATCATAGTAATCCCTTGCATTCACCCTCCTTGTGGCTAACATCATGTAAATATAGGAGTTTTTATCACAGGCATTAGTGTAGCAAAATTAATAGTAAGCGCAAATATGGAACATCAAAAAATAATATTACTAAATAAGCAACCCTAAGTGCATAACATAGAGCAAAAAAAATTAGCATTGGTAACTAGTGAAGTCAATCTTGTTTATTTTGGTGCCTCATGTTGGGTTTTATCTCTATCTTACCACTACTTTCTTGGGAATCCAAGGCCTGTTGTTGTTATTGTTACTCATCATTTAAATCTGTTTCTGAGAAAATCTTAAAAGTTTGTGTAGACATCTCAGTTAAGTATTATCCCAACTTTCTTAGCACATGAAAAATAACATTTTATGTTCTCACAGAGGCAGTTTTATATTCACAGTGCAAAAAATGAAAAACATAGAAAAACCCTAGAAGCATATGCGCACCTACTTTCTTAGAACCCAAGTACAAATCAGATCAGAAGGTCCGTCACTTGGGATGGTGGTTCTTAAATGAATCAGATGATCTAAATACCCGATTGCAACAGAGGCCTTGTTTAGTTCGGCTGAATTCGATTGAATGCACTGTAGAAAAATGCATTGGGAATCGAAAAAGCAGAGAGAGGGCACGTTGTTCAATGGAATGTCTTTTGGTTGAATTGGTTGAATTGGAGGGAAATAAACAAGGCCAGAGTTGTAATGATGACTCCCCTGACAAAAAACAGGAGCTAAGCATAACCAGGACATGACATCTTGGTTTCAACTGTCATCAGTTCACCATGATACAACATCAGTTTTCAGGTTTCATCAACTAGAACAGATGTAACTGTAAACCAAGCCACAACTGCTTCCACAAAATAAGAATAACCACAGGGTATAACAACATGGAAACGTGAAATTGCACCAGGGCCATCATATCGGCCGAAGTACTCACCATGGAAAGACCTGCTCGGGTACCACCAGCTCGTGCTTCGCCGTTCCCTCCCTGCCCAATTCACCGGATCAGCAACACACGTGCACAGGCCTATCTCGAACAATCCATTCGGAAGGCATCAAACATTTCGCGCAAGGTGGATCACCTGGTTCAGGCAGCCGCGACGGACCGGTCCACGCCGTGGCCGCGGCGGCGGCGAGGCGGCGGGCGAACAGCTCGCGCTGGCCGGAGGTGAAAGGGTTAGCTGTGGGGACTCAAAATTGGATTGACGAGAAGTGAGAGAGACAGGGGGGGCGTTCACCGTCAGGGAGGATGTCGCCGCGGCGGCGAGCCTTGAGGCGGCGGGCCAACCGACACGGCAATAGGTGATTTTTTATTTTTTCTATTTTTTATTTTGAATTTTTCAAAAATAAACATTCGATCGAAAAATTTGCAGATCTATACGCATGACGTCATTTGAAATGATTATAGCCGAATGAATCGGCGGTACTTGCACTGTAGCATCCTTACCGCCAATTGAACCGGTGAAATTTGTCTTATCTCCTAAACGCTAAACGGTAAACAGTAAATCACCCTTTGTTTAGCGTTTAGGACGTTTAAACGGAGTTAAACGGTCTAAACGGTTTTGCATAGTAACACTAAAATATACATATTTATGTATGTAAAAATCAAATATGATAGAAAGTCTACATATTTTCACATGTAAAAAGTAAGTATTCTACCAAATAATATTTTTAGAAGAAATATAAATCCCACGACACTTCATATACTTACGATGCTAATTAGTTCAATGTTGATTATGGTAGTTGTAATCCTCCAATTGACTAAATTATGAATTAAATGGTCACTTAGCTCATTTAATCACATTTAACTCAATTCTGTTTAGACGGTTTTAACGGTTTAAACGGCTTTAAATGGTCCAACCGTTTAATTCACCGTTTAGGGCCTAAACAACACGGTTGACCTCTGTTTACCGTTTAAACGTTGTTTAAACTGACTAAACGGCTGTTTAGGCGAACAAAGATAGTATATTTTAAAAACTCATAACTAATTTATATAAACTCGGATGGATATGAACTTTATATGAAAATTGTAGTCCTCGACGCGATCTACAAATTTAATGTTCAAACTATTTTTATTCGCAGCCATCTGTATGATCAAATAATCGATAGAAGTTTCAGATCTAAAATTTAATTTTTGGTTTGAATATTAGACAATACACATTCAAAAAATCATAACTAATTTATATGAACTCAGATGGAGATAAACTTTATATAAAAATTGTAGAAATTGAGGTGATCTACAACTTTGTAGTCTAAACATTTTTTATTAGAAGCAAAATTTTAGTTCTCAAATAATTGACGAAAACTTCAGATTTGAAATTAAATTTAGATCTGAAGTTTCTGTCGATTATGTAAGCATCAAGATGGCTTCGAATAAAAATGATTTGAACTACAAAGTTGTAGATCTCATTGAGGACTAAAATTTTTGTATAAAGTTTATGTCCATCCAAGTTTATATAAATTAGTTATGATTTTGTAAAATATTTTGTCTAGATAAGAGAAATTTCGCCGGTTCAATTGGCGGTAAGATTGCTACATTACAAATACCGCCAATTCATTCGGCTATAGTCATTTCAAACGGCGGCATGCGTATAGATCTGCAAATTTTTAGATCGAATATTTATTTATGAAAAATAAAAAAATAAAAAAAAATCGCAATAGGTGGCCGGTGAAGAGGCCCACTGGCATCGGTCCACCTCTTCCTCTCCCTCTCTCCCTCCCGTCAATTTGAGCATTGTTTGAGCTCAACTAGTGGAGATGCACGTGCCCAGGCACGTGTTTTAAAAAAACTTGGCACATGAAAATTTATATTCATAAAAATTAGTAAAGAATAATACACATAATAAGGATATATATATTTAAAGATAATGAAGCGTACTATTTATCATTTAATTATTTTTATTCACTTCAAGTTAAACTAACAACATATATAGCTCACAAATATGTTAGATACAACAAATCATATAGGTCTAAAGTCTAAACCCATGTATTCCTATGTCAAATAATTATCACAAATATTTTCATATGGGACCCACAACAAACCTAAATCTCACGTGCCATCTCAAAAACTATCTTACATCCAAAATTCAATACTCTCTCTCTCTTCTATCTCAATACACATCCTAGCCCGACCTAGATGTGGTTTTTCTCTCAATCTGTGTGTGTCTCTCTTTCTCATAACTCGATCCATGTAGTCTTCCCCTCCCTCTCCCTCCCCCGCCCTCCTTCTCCTCCCTCCCTCCGCCTCCCCGGCTGCCCTCCTCCGCTTCGCCCCTCCCTCCTCCCCCTCCCCCCGCTTGCCCTTCCTCCTCCCCCCTCCTTCCCCTCCCTCCCTCCCTCCGCCTCCCCAGCTGCCCTCCTCCGCTTCGCCCCTCCCTCCTCCCCCCTCCGCTTGCCCTCCCTCCCCCCCTCCTTCCCCTCCCTCCCTCCCTCCCTCCGCCTCCCCGGCTGCCCTCCTCCGCTTCGCTACAACAGATTTAACTGTGGAAGGTAGCCACGATAAATAACAATTTAAGAACACACACAAAGCAAAAACTAAACCTTTTTTGGAGAGTGGTCTTTGGCCCAATAAGCATTCAAGTAGAGTAACTCCTAGGTTCCCAGTTGAGGGTGAGAGAAATCCTTCAGAATCCTGATATTATATCCCATTATTAATTATAGAAAATTAAGAAAATGCATGAAAATATTTTGGCGATAAAGAAATTGTACCATGAATGCTGCCTAATCAGCTGGAAACCCAACCCATATGAAATCCTCGTCATAAAATATGAGCACGGAGTAAGATAAACATTAAGATATTGCACTGGTTCAGGCATCCAAATAAAAGATAAATAATGAAGCGCCCCTGCCTAAGCAGAGACTAAATGTGATACAAATTATCAGTCCCAGGAGGCTGATACACATTTATTCAACAGTTGGTACAGAAACTCACAGCCCACGAGGAAGCGGGCACCTGATACAAACTAAGACTGCTAAAAGGTAAACTACGGCGGTGAGCCAAAGGATGAACCAGACCGGTTCAACCAAGGGATCAGAGTTCTGCGACAGCGAAGCCATCTTGGGCGGGACCAAACTCCACAGGCAAGCTGGGTGCGGAAGCGACCACCTATTCAGCGTCCTCAACAAAGTCCGGGTCTTCTTCTGGATTTAACAACAACAAGGGTGAGTACAAAAGTACTCAACAAGTCCAACCACACCCACGGAGGGGTTAACACAGAATTATGCATATGATAAATCAAGGGATAAGGCTAAGGTTTAAATTTGCAATAAGGCTAATTTTTCTCATGCAATGGTTTATCAAGGAACAACTTTAGCAAAGCAAGCTCTTTAAAACAAGACGAGTAAGTGGGGGGGTTGATCCACAAAGGATCCATCTTTTAAGTGCTACCGGATTTCCCATCCGCCGTAGCTTTGGCACAAAGCCGAACTCATTCCAAAACACACACTCCAAACCCATCCCAAAACCTTAGTATTGTGACCAAGCCATAACTCGCCCATAACCATGGGCACGGCTATTCGAATAGATTGGAAAACTCTGCAGAGGTGTACACTTTCACCACAAGTAGGGTACCGCAACACGATCACCTTAGTGTCAGTGCGGATCCTATCGAAGTCATTACCCACCATAGCCAAAACTGCCTAGCCATCACGAGAAAAACACCAAGGGGTTTATGTCACTAAGACGGCAACCATGTCACTAAGACGGCACTTGGTTTTCCCGCTGCACACCTGCCTCCAGATAACTAACAGCACGGCTAGTGGGATTTAGACTAAGCCCTTGCACCATACAAGAGTCGAGTGGTTGTACGAGTAAAGTGGGTTAGGCAAGATGACACATCACCTCGGTTTAAAACCGGACAAAATGGATATCTCCCAACATGCTTAACCACAAAGGTACAAGCCTCCTTAATGGCATTTCACAAAGTTATGCCCATCCATTTTATCCACACAGTTTTACTCTTTTCAAACCCAAAACCCAAAACCAAAGCCAACTCACACATTTATTCTTTGATAAAACAAGTGTATAGTCATGATTAAGTAAGGGTAACCAATCCTATGCATTCTAAACCTAAGCATTCTAGAAAGTTATCACCTAAACAGAGTAAATCATATTTAGCGATAACTGGGTGATCAAGGAATGTCATATCAATCAAGGAGTGGCTAACCAACCGGGTTTTGAAACTAAAACAATGCAATATCAAAGGCTTAATGGGTTGTGTTTATAAAACATGGGATAAACATGCATCAAAGGATGGGATTGGACTTGCCGTCAACAAAAGCTCCTGGGAGATCCTGCTCGGGGTACGGGTCCTCGGAGTCGGGCTCGCGGTACTCTCCTGCGTAGTCCTGCTCGCGGTACTGCTCCTCCTCGTTCACTCCGTCGTCTAGGGCACGATCAAACAAACATACAATAAGAAACACATTCCTTAACCGATGAGTTGGAAACAGGAAAGAACAAAATAAAATAAGAAACGGAATTATATTGGGACGATTTGGGTAAAGCTTGGCCGGAATGGATATAAGATAGGCATGGTGGAGTTTGGTGGAAAACCGGAGTGATTTGGCGCATGAAATGACGAATTAAGGGAGTATTAGGGCTTAAACAGGGGGTTTAGGACCTCTTTATAAATTTCATAAAGGGCCAGGGACCTATTTGTGAAGATCCTATAAGGTGGAAGGGCATGGTTGTGAATTTGGAAAGTGTTTGGGGGTTTTGGAAAGAACCAGGGACATATCTGAGAATAGACCGAAAGTCCAGGGGGTTTTCTGGAAGTTTGGCAACTGGTGGGAGGACTCTTTATGGAATAGAATTTTCGGCAGGGGGTTATCCGGAAAAAGACGGCGGCCTTCTCTTTTCCACGCCGGCCGAACAGAGGGGGGGATCGGGCGGCGGCGGCGCGTTCGGCTCGCCGGCGTTCCCGGCCCTCCGGGCCGCGGGGACGCCCGGCGAGCGGCGCTTGAGCATCAGGGGGCCACGGGGGATCCACCCCCGTGCTCACCTTGGCCGGGGAAGCAGGGAGGCGGCGGCTCCGCGTGGGCTGCGGCGTGGGCGAGCGGCGGCGGCGGCGAAGCTCCTGGGCGGCGGCGCAAGCGGGGAATGGAGCAAGGGAAGGCGCGGGGGAGCTTGTGGGCGAGGAAAGGGAGGCGGTGGTGCGGCGAATTGGGCTCGGGTGGTGCCCTTTTATAGGCGGCCGCGGGAGGGGGGGCGCTCGGCGGCCGGCGAGCCTCGGATGCCGGAGTAATTGCGCAGGGCCCGTGTTAGGCCGAGCACAGCGAGCAAGGACGGCGCGTGCGCGGGGAGTTAGGCAGGGCAGCGGGCGGCACGGCGAGGCGGGGACGAAGGACGGCCGGTCACAGGGGAGTTCGGCCGGCGGTGCTGTGGTACGGCGGCGCGGCGTGGCTCGGTTCGGGCGCGTTCGCGCGCGGGTGCGTGCGTGGCGAAGGCTTGGGCCTCCAGATCTGGCGTCGCCCCGGCCGGATCTGGAGGCTGCGCGGCGGGGGCGCGCGCCGGTGCGTGGCGGGGGCGGCGACCGGCGCTGCGAAGGGGCGGCGNCTAAAGATGAAGCGAGGCTGTATCGGCACCCGTACCCATCTTACTTTGATGCAGTACCACTTCCTCCACGTTACAGAGTGCCGGATTTTTCCAAATTCTCCGGGCAGTTGGCCGAGCTTGCATTCCAAGGTTTGCTCGCGCCGATTAAGGAAAAGTTTTCTGCCCAGGAGTTTGAGACATTGGGGCAATTGGTTCAGAAAGTGTCAGCTCATGAGGTCCGATATCAGGAGATGAAGCGTATGAAGTTTTCTAAACAAGTATCTTATCTCTCTGATACTGAAGAAGAAGCTGATGTTAACATAGCTGAATGGACTAAATCCAAGAAGCCAGTGTCGCTCCCGTGGATCAAACAGAATCCTGAGAAGTTTGGATTCGATATAACAAAGGCCGATAAGATCTTTGATTTGCTGCTCAGTGAGAAGCTTATCCAGCTTTCTCCAAATCACTCGATTCCATCGGCCGATGAGTTGAAGAAACGCAAGTATTGCAAATGGCACAACTCGACATCTCACGAGACCAATGAATGCAAAGTGTTCAGAAGGGAGATCCAATTGGCTATTGAGTCAGGCAAGATCAAATTTGAAGACAGCAAGAAAGCCATGAAGATCGATGGTCATCCCTTTCCCAATAACTTTGCTGATTTCTCCTTTTCTGTTAATATGGTTGATGCTAATGAGAAGGGGAAGGTCAAGGTGCTTACATCGGACCACGCCAAGAGTTCTGGTGCCGTTGATCCTGTGGTTCAAGTTACTGTTGAAGAGCTACGCAGGAATCATCAGGCATTTGGGCGTGAATCTAATGCTCCTGGTGGATATCGGCCGCGTGTGACTTCCCAAATGCTGATCAACAAATACAAGAGGCAGCAGGCAGCAGTCCGAGCGTGGAGGGAACGCGAGGAACGACGACGTCGGAGGCATGAATATCAAGCAAGGCGCTTGATGAAGAGTTTGATGATCGGCGCCGACGTGATTACAGGTCCGACGGCCGACGCCGATATGATGAGTGGTCCGATGACCGACGCTGGTATGATGACAGGTCCGATGATCGGCGCCGGTATGATGATAGAGTTGATGATCGCCATCACTACGGTTATAGGTCCGATTGGTATACAGGTCGATGATCGCCATCACTACGGTTATAGGTCCGATTGGTATACAGATGGACGTCAAGCTTATAACCGGTACGATCAAGATGATGATCATTGGGGGTGTCCTTTCTTCGTGTACTGCTGGAACGAGAAGCTTAGACTGCCATCAAAGGCAGATTGTCCAGAATGCAGCTTCCAGTATGAAGAGTATAGAGCTTCTAAGAGAGGTCGGCGATCAGTTCATGAACGGATTGGCGTCAGGATCGATGATTATCACCAAAGAAATGAAGGCCGGGTTAACACTCATGGCCACAAAAATAATGAAGGCCGGGCTGATGCTCGTGGCCCTGAAAAAATGGAAGAGAAGGCTCCAGTTCAGAATCGGACTGAAGAACCTCCAATGAGGCCTGGACAGTGGTGCCCATCAGGGATTTCTAAGTCCAAGAAGAGGCGTGTGCAACGCTTGCGCTATAATGAACAGATCCAGGAGCAAGAGTTGGCAAAAGAGAAGAAATGGCGTGTCAAGATGGCCAATGATGATGAAGCAAGTACATCGGCCGCAATAAATATGGTTTTGATGTTGCCGTCCGATTTCGCTGCTCCTGATGGACAAGACGACCATGAGGTCGATTATGAACTGGAAGAAGCCGCTGCATGCTTGGTTCTGGATTCAGAGAAGGCAGTCTTTGAGAAGCCAAATGCAAATGGGTATCGGCACTTGAAGCCTCTGTACATCAAGGGATACGTTGATGGGAAGCCGATGACCAAGATGCTGGTTGATGGAGGAGCTGCTGTCAATCTCATGCCCTATTCTACATTCCGCAAGCTGGGGAAAGGGATTGATGATCTGATTAAGACCAACATGACGCTCAAGGACTTTGGCGGAAATGTTTCAGAGCCTCGGGGGGCAATTCATGTGGAATTGACCATCGGCAGCAAGACATTGCCGACTACCTTCTTCGTGATTGATGGCCAAGGTTCCTACAGCATGCTCCTCGGGCGAGATTGGATCCGTGCTAATTGCTGCATCCCATCCACAATGCACCAATGTTTGATCCAATGGCAAGGCAATAAAGTGGAAATTGTCCCAGCTGATGATTCAGTTAGCATTGCTACAGCTGAATCAACAATTTGGGAGTTTGAAGGAGTTGAATGCTTGTCAGGAAAAGTGTGGGATGGTGACTTCCTCAAGGTGTCCGATCAAGGACTAAAGCCGATTCAAGCAGTCGGCTCTGAGACCTTGTTTTGAATAGATGGTTATGTAGGAGATTTTAAAGGCCGATATGGTTAATAAGTTCTTTCAAATATATATTTGATAGTTCTTCTTATAAATTGAATCGGCCTGATTATTGTTTTGCCTGGGGGGCAAGATTCAAGTTTGTTTGTTCAATGAAATTGCTTCAATATTTAGTTAAAGCCGATGCTACGCGTCTGGCTTGAAAGCCGATGAAAAATCGCCTTAAGAACAAAAGAATAAGAGCCGATGTGATATGCATCGCATTAAGGATTATATACAGCAAAAGAAAAGTGTATTATATCATTAAGCGCTCGATGGCGGGGCAGGCTGTCAATGTATCAGATCATTCAGTAAGACAGGCAGGTTTCAGTGTTCAAGGCTGCAGGTATTTAACTATCAAATTGAGAGCAGTCTGACGAATCTTGTCGACATCAGCAATGATCTTGGCGTCAGCTTCAGCATTCCCTTCTACAGGCTTGATTGTTTTGTGGATTTCTTTGGCCGCCTTGATATGAATCTTGTAATCCTCTTCAGCCTTTGCCTTCAAAGCTGGGATGTCATCAAGCTCTTTTGTCTCAGCCTGGATACTTGATAGGACTTGGGCGAGTTCCTGCTCTAATTGTTGTTTTCTGGCTTGAAGATTGTCAAGCTTTGACTGAATAGAGGAAGGACGAGCCGATAATTCTTCAATCAATTTTGTTGACTTGTCAGCCTGGGCACGTTCTTCATCCCTTGCCTTGATTCGGTCCTGCTGGGAGGTCCGATTGGTGATTCGGCGATTGGCCTGCAACACTGGAAAGGAATGGCCTTCTATGTATGCCGCCGGAATCAGTGCTTCCTCCAGGTCTGACGGAAGTTGGCCCCTTAGAGTTTTGATGACCTTACGAATCGGCTTTGCATCCTGGACAAGATCGACGATATCTTGGTGAAGAAGAGCAGATATGTCAAGCAATTTTGCCTTCACTTCGTCAGATAGCAAGCTTTGCCCAGAGCTGATCTCTTCCTCTTCAGCCTGCAGCCGATCAAAATCAATTGATAGGGTCTGGCTGGCTTGAGGGGTATCTTGGGCCTGCAAAAGAAATGATTAGATATGATGATAAGAAAGCTGATACGAGTATATCAGGCTAGAAAATTTACTTGTTTCCAGGATTGTTCCTGCTCGGGTCCGGTCAAAGGATTATTGCTGCCTTGGATGTTTGCTTGGGCAATCTCAAGATCCGTCAAGACATGCTGGATGATTTGCTAAAAGAAAGAAAATAAGAACAGATTGGATATCAAGTATTGGATAAATCGGTTAATAATTACCGTTGCTTCTGGATCAGGGAGTTGAATCTGAGAAGTTACTGGTTGTTCTCCCTGAAGGCCCTGGCTTGATTGTGCTTGCGGGCTTGGCTGACGAGGCGAGCCAGTTATGGTTCTTTCAGATGAAGACGAATGAGACGAACGGGCCTGTATCGGACTTGGTTGTATCTGAGCTGGGCTCGATGATCTTTGTGGGTCCGATTCTGGTAATTCCTCGGCCGATGGGCTTGAAGACTCGGCCGGACTCGGTTGGCGTGCAGAAGATTCTCCGATGACCTGGGCTTGCAAAGAGGGTTAGTTTCAATAAAGAGAGAAATCAAATTCATGAAGTTCTTGAACTTACCAGAGCAGTCTTCGGGCGTTTTGGAGTTTTTGAAGACATCTGCTTCTTCCTTTTTCTACTGTCACCGTATGCCGATAGAAGCTTGCCGATGGTGGGAGAGTCACAGCCGATCCACGGATCTGGCGAGATATTGCTGTAGATAACTTGCTTCCCCGATCGAGTCATCGTTGGAGGGGTACGATCGACTTCCTGATAAAGAATTGTTTAACAAAATGAAGTCGTGAAGAAGAAAGAAAGCAAGTTCACAAGTATTACCTCTGGTTTGCCCCTGAAAGAAGGCAGCAACTTCTGGATATAAGTTTTGCAGGCGATGTGGAATAGGTGTTGACGCCATTCGGCCCACCATGTGTTGAAAGTCCGATGAGCTACAAGGCCGATTGCAAAGGTATCCAAATCGGTTCTATCAAGAGGAGGCTCAAGTCCTAGAAGACGATCCCATTCCACGCCTGAGTCAACTTTTCCCCTTGGAAAAATTCGATCGGCCAAGATTAGGTAGGGTGGAAGCTGTCCGATACCAAACTGACGAGCAACTAGGTTTGGATGATAATATTCATAGGTTGCTTGCCCTGACTTGCCCTGACTGAGGCCGATCGGGAGAAATTGGGCATTAATGCAAGTTCGGAAAATTGTCAGGGCTTCTGAATCTGCCTCTATGATCATCTTGAATCTGAATTTGTAGGGCAGCTCATATTCATCAGTATCATGGTACAGGAACCAGAGCATTTTGTCGTCAGTGATACCTCTATAAAGGAGTGCAAAGTATTTGGAAGATTCTTTGCTTGATAACTTCTCAGCAGGGAAACCCATAGCAGCTTCGCCAAGTGAGGTACATCGGCGCCAGGTGATCTCCTCCGATTCAGGCTTGTTATCTGGGAATTTCATCCTTCGGAGATCTACTTTGACGGTCTTGCTCAGATGTAGCACTAACCACATCTGAATAAACCACCACGGCCCGCCAAGGTTGGTAATGGGTGATCCAGTCCTCAGGCGCTTGGCAACTTGATGAAGCAGATTGTATACTGCTCCCAGGAGAAGTTGACCGAGGCTGATGACATGGTCATTTACGGCATTTCAGGGACTCTGACAAGATCTTCATGACACACAGCAATACACATCTGAGAATCTGTAGATACTCCAGTGACGGACAACTGGAGAAATCACAGAAGCTGTTCTTCAACACTACACCAGAGAGCACTACGGTCTTCAAGTGCATAGAGACAAGAGGCAGGTCGTCTAGCTTAAAGTCACTGCTAGAACATTTGGCGCGCTTTGCGCACCCTGTCATAACCACAGCTAAGGCAAGTTAATAACTAAATCCATAAAAATAGTCACGAAACAATGCATTGGGAAACATATAGATACAACTTTTTCAAGCAATTGATTTCATTTCAAACTGTGAAATTGCAAGTGAGGTACACATTAGGTCAGTGTGTCTGATATTTATCATTACAACACTCTGCAATTGATGAACCTAAACTGTACCTCGAGTCTTGATAAAAGAATGCAGTAGCGCATGTTGCGGTTCATGCCACCCACATCTATGTTAATGTGCTTTAACAATTACTGATATATATCAATTTGACGTTGCATTCAGTTCAGTGGCGGAGCCAGGATTTTGAAGTTGGGTATTCCCAACATAAAAGATGTAAACACAAATATGACAATGTAAATTTTAGTGTAAATGTTAAATGGTTCACGCTATAGATATGATCATTAATTTAGAGAAAATTATTTAATTATGCTGCAAATTTGGACTTGAAATTTGCGAGGAAAACTAAGCATAGAATGTTCTGCTCCTTATATAAGTTGGCCTTGACGTTTGGGTCATCCTATAATATTGAGAACCATTGCACCTAGCTTGCTCTTTTGCTGACATATTAGTTTGGGTGTATTAGCTTGGCCGAAGTTTTGGATTTGACAAGTAAAATAGATGAGGGTGACAATTAAAATGCGTTGTGCTAGACTTTAGAGATGAACAGATATTGAGACATATGTCATGGGCTAGATAATATGCTCTTTGACTTAAAAACTGTAGAATGTGACCCAACATAAATTATACATATGTGTATATTTTATATATATTTGTTCTTTTGTAAAATAAGTTGGGTATTCCTGGGAATACCAGGAATACCCTCTGCCTCCGCCCCTGCGTGGCGGGCGTCAAGCGCGTGATGAGGTGACGATC
Source organism: Alloteropsis semialata (assembly GCA_004135705.1). NCBI lineage: Eukaryota > Viridiplantae > Streptophyta > Magnoliopsida > Poales > Poaceae > Alloteropsis > Alloteropsis semialata. The sequence continues at coordinate 82,125,451 of CM014272.1, read as the reverse complement.
CAACACTTGTTCTTGTTGATTTTTCCTCCTCTGCATTGCTTCATCCGTAGAACTAGAAACTGTGGTGCGCCATACGACGGCCAGTGTATTTGAGGTATGTGGTTGTGCAGCTTGTAGGTGTGAAAGGAGGACGGAAAAAAGTTGTTCTGTATTTTATATAAAATTAGGTCAATAATAAAGCCTGTTCGGTTGGCTGGCGGCTGGTGGCTGGTGCTGATTTGTTGTGAGAGAAAAGTACTGCTGACTGGTGGCTGATAAGCCAACCGAACAGGCTGAAAATTTTGGTTCGTTGTTGTATTCAACGTCGCTTGTTCTTTGTTGGATAGATGAAGCTCGATCTATTTTTTTTATTAGAACAGAGGCTGTAACATATATGTGCCTATCCGTATTATTGTAAGAGCGATGCGTTTTCGTTTGTATTGACTTCTCCTGCTGGTCTATGATATGCGGCTGAAAGAATAGTAAGAATAGTGCATAACTAATTGTATTTATTATCGTAGGTAATGTGGTCCAAGATAATCGTGGACTGTCCATTCGAATTGCAAATACGTTTTGAATTTAAAAATTTGCTATTTAACAAAGTTGTAGATTTCAAAATTTTGAGTAACTTTTGTATTCAACAATTTTTAATTTGGAAGCGTTTCAGCGTCCGAATTGTGGGTACAACGGATCCCATGCAAACATGTATGCGGACAAATTGCAAAAGTGATTTGAATTCAAAACTTTTTTGTACGAAATATTATAGATTTTGAAATTTTGAGTAACTTTGTATTCAATATTTTTTAATTTGGAGGCATTTTGCTGTTCGAATGGATCCCATGGAAACATTTATGCCAACGAATTGCAAAAGCGATTTGAATTCAAAATTCTGCTCTATAGAAAAGTTGTCCATTTCAAAATTTTGAGCAACTTTTTGCGTTCAATGTTTTAAAATTTAGAGGCGTTTCGTCGTTCGAATCTCTCTCGTATGAAATAAGCGATCTAACGTACTGCGGTTCGATTTTAGGAAACTTTGAGGTTGTTATCGGGAAAATGGATGAGAGGGAGGAAGGAGTCCGAGTTGATTTCGCAAAAGTTCAAGGGGTTTTTTCTAAACTTGGCTGAGAGAGAGGCCATGGACGACGGGTTCTATTTCTCAATAGCTCGAGGGCCTTTTTGCAAAAGGGTTGAGAGAGGGGGCGTGGACGGCGGGTTCTATTTCGCAATAGCTAGAGGGCCTTTTTGCAAAATGACCAAGGCTTGCACGATCTGGGCCGTCCACTCGGCTGATCCGACGGACGGGAATTTCCCGCGACGTGGCCACTCTCCCTGACTTTCGTTTGGTGCAAGAATCGTGAGAGGGGGAAGGAGTCCGAGTTGATTTCGCAAAAGTTCAAGGGGTTTTTTTCTAAACTTGGCTGAGAGAGAGGCCACGGACAACGGGTTCTATTTCTCAATAGCTCGAGGGCCTTTTTGCAAAAGGGTTGAGAGAGGGGGCGTGGACGGCGGGTTCTATTTCGCAATAGCTAGAGGGCCTTTTTGCAAAATGACCAAGGCTTGCACGATCTGGGCCGTCCACTCGGCTGATCCGACGGACGGAAATTTCCCGCGACGTGGCCACTCTCGCTGGCCTTTGTTTGGTGCGAGAATCGTGATAAGAGATGAGCTTTCCCCGTACGCCAAAAAGGCCGAAATGGGTTGGAAATTGGATTCTGAGCATCTTGGGTCGTTGGCCAAAAAATGCATATTGGGTTGGCCTGTTGGTCTCCACTTTTGTGGAATTCATGGGCCAGTCCATTCTATGGATCCAATAGACGGACCAGCGGAAGATTCATATTTTTGGTGACGTGGTGTGAAATCTCATCATCTTCCGGTGAAAAAGAAAATGTCAAGCCAAATTCCTACGTTACTCAAAACAACCTATGAACATCCCACTTTAGAGAGATTCCATCGCCTTCATCCAATTATCGTCTGTAAAGCAGCTAACCGATGATTTAAGCAATCACCAGGTGCCCTGAACATTACACGACACATTTCTTCAATCATGAAAACTAGCACCCATGCTAGAAAATAATGTTAGTTATACTGAATGCAAGTACATAGAGTTGAAGTGTCAAAAGAACGGCCAGCTTAGCTTCGTCACAACAAGCCTCACACTTTTTTTTAAAAAAAAAATACCCTTAAGTCGTCCGGGGACAGGTCCTATAAATAAAACATCCGCCAAACTAGTGAAGCAGATGCTTCAAACTGTCAAGACCACAAACTTTGATAAATGCAGGGAAATCCTGAAAACAGCCTACTTCTCGATCCTCATGCTTGATTGTTCATCGTCCTATCTTGACGTTATCGTTGTACAGTTCTTTGGTTTTCAGGAGTGCAAACAAGAATATGTATCAATGTCGTGCAAAACAAAAACCTGAATTGACTGCCGGAAAAAGGCATCTCTTGTGTTACAGAATGTTGCTTCCTGGTCCAAATTGGTGGTCCAGGTTGTCCAAAACTTCAACAGCAGCAACTAAGCATGTTTAAACATAAAATTTAATTCAAGGGTCTAAACCTGAAATTAAATCTTCAGTGAAACTGTACCGCAAAGACATTAACAGTTCACAAATTGACAGTCTGACTTTCATCTGCACTTTGCAAACTGCATATAATGTTCCATCAATCACTCAACTAGCAAAACAACACAAAAATGGGGTTGCAGTAAAGAACACGAATCCACATATAACTTGGAACAGCTTCTCAAACATCTTTTGCTACAAAATTTAGTACCACAGGAGAAAAGGAAGGAACAAGTATAAGGTGACAATTGAGGCTCTTTTGCGGTGCAGAATGAGCCGTAACTTATGCCTTGAGTTTGCCATAGAACCTCTGCTTCTCCTCGGTGGTCTGGAAGCGACCGTGCCCGAACTTGGACGAGGTGTCGACAAACTTGAGCTTGATCTCCTCCATCGCCAGCCGTGAGGTCTGCTTCAGCAGGGACTGGCGGAGGGTCACCACTCTCTTCTTTGGGCCAACGCAGCAACCCTTGATCATCAGATAGTCACCCTTCACAATACCATAGTGGGGGAAACCACCCATGGGTGTAATGTCCTTCTCAGTCCTGCAAAAGGTAACATTCAGTACCATAATAAAAAGAGCTAAACAGATTGTGCAAGTTAATTCAGGTACGCGGGTCCAGTTTTACATAATAAGCAACAAGAGCACTACCTGTCAAACTCTGTGGAGGCATCATGGCTCTCCTGTCCAGACTTGCCAATCTTGTAAACCTTCTTGTTCATCTCAGTGCGGTGGTGGTATCCATTCTGACCAGCACGGGCAACAGTGTAGGAGACCCTAGCCGGATGCCATGCACCAATACAGGCAACCTTGCGGAGACCCCTATGGGTCTTGCGGGGAAGGCGGGTGACACCCCAACGAGTGACCACACCCTCATAACCCTTACCCTTGGTCACACCAATGATGTCAATCATCTCATCCTTCTGAAACACAGCATCAACCGGGACTTCCTTCTCAAAGAACTTGTAGCCAAAATCCACCTTGTCAGCAATAGTACCACCATTGACCTGGATCTCCATAAGGTGAGCCTTCTTCTGCTTCAAACCTTTCATCTTCCTAATCTGAAAAATACAAACACATAAACAAAACATTAGTATTCAAAATTGATCCGATAAAACAAGAAAAGCTTCTTGAGAAGAGATCGGTACAATATAACAAATCCTAGAAATGCACAAACTTTAATTAACTCAGCAGGATTTTATGTCAGCTGAGAGACCAGTAGTAGGTGCATCAAGCATAAGAGAGCATTTGTTTCTACAACTTTTAAATGAGCACAGAAGTCCAGAAGCACAGCACAATTCAGTTCCTCACCTGGGTATGGGCGATCACACGGACAACAGAAGCATACTTCTTCATCTTCTCAAGCTGCAGTTGAATTTCCTTCTTGCCAGCATCGCTGTCGTACTTGAGAGCATACTTAGTGAAAGCCTTCTTCTTGCTCTTGCACCAGTTCTTGTAGAACCTCCTCCTGACTTCCTCACTAAGATGCTGAGCCCAGACAGAGTTGAGGGTGCGGAGGCCACGAGGAGTCTTCACATATGCCACAAGCCCAACAATGACAAGAGGAGGAGTTTCAATGATGGTAACAGCTTCACAGGTTTCCTTCTTGTGGAGTTCTGCAGAACATCAAATAAGAAGAGCTGTTACCTTCATGCAGTAATATATATACTGAAATAAACACAATAGTTAAGTTTCATAATTGGGAGCTCTTGTGGATATCTCATAAGTAAAAACGAGTCGGCAGTTTTTGTGCCACTCATGAAATGTTATGCACATGTCCGACATCTTTAAATAAATGAAAATTGACATGTGGATACTCCAAATCCATTCAGATATGCAAAAGATGACAAATGCAACCAATTCAATTGATTAGATACAAAGGATAGGAACATACTAGATCCAGGCTTCTCAACCTCACGCACAATGTGTGTCATTCCAGCCTTGTAGCCAAGGAAGGCAGTGAGGTGGCATGGTTTCTTGGGGTCATCCCTGGGAAAGCTCTTCACTGCAACAGCAGGGAACTACACATTAAATTGTCTAGTAATGAAATAACCGCACCTAAAGAACATTCATAACAGAAGCAAACAATCAAACAGGTTGACATACTGCAATCACACAAGCACATCGGTTCAATTCTTGTCCTTATATTGAAATGAATCGAGATTGATAAGGAGTTAGTTAATGATGTTTGATAATGTCCTTTTTTTGAGTGTCTATTTATTTTCGATTGGTATCTATGGATTGATCACAAGCCGAAACATGGTTAGAGCTCTAATATGTCTTGAACTTATACTGAATTCAATTAATCTAAATGTCGTAGCATTTTCTGATCTATTTGATAGTCGCCTATTAAAAGGAGACATTTTCGCAATTTTCATCATTCAGTATACAATGACCAAAAGTCCAGAACAATAAATATATTCAGGATTCACAGCTAAAATTAAGGTGACACATTTTCAGGTTATACATGATGAAAATGCCGCATTGCACTTGTGCAGGACACAATCCTACAAAGCCTACAAAAACTAATATATGATAAATAACAAATATCACTAGCTTAGGGTAGTATTAAAATCACTACATGAGCTTTTGTAATAGCAGGGGCAAAGAATATCTCAACTCGCCATTTGACACGGCATGCAAAAGACAATCATCTGACACAAAAACATGGACAGGTTCATCGCTCACGACTCGAGTCAACCATACATCAACCCTTGGAGCCAAGCACTATTCTAGCACGAGTTACAACGTGGACATCGCTCACGCAGACCAATTTAGCAACCGCATGAACACACGAACGCCGGCACCATCGGCGAGGCGGAGACTGGGAGATGCGCGCGTACCCTTGCCGCGGTGGCGGGAGCAGCGCTTCCTGGGGAGAAGCCGAGGGAGCCGTGCCTCGGGTGCTCGAACTTGCGGTGCGACATCCTCGACTCCTCCTTACCTGCAACACATCACAAAAAAAAAACAGTCAGATCCGCCAGGAAGACAACAAGTTCGGATCGATCTCGCGGCGGCAAAATGACCACCGCCGACGAGCAAAGCGAATCTAGGGGAGCAGAGGGAAGCGGCGGCGAGTGGATTGCTCACCTGTGGGGGGTGTGGGGGTGGCGGCGCCGGAGGGAAGGGTGGGGTGAGTGAGGGGGCACGTAAACCCTAGGCAAGCTTATATAAGGGGTGCCTGGCGCTAGGGCTTTGTTTACGCCGGAGGCTGTAGTTTTTCTGGTCTTCTGGGCTGAATTTGCTGTGGGCTCTGGCCCAAGAATTTGTTGTGGGCTCATTCAGAGGCACCCCAAACTAATCATATGAGCAGATCGCCGGATCCCGAAAGAAACATGGCAAATTATAGATCACGTGGCATTTCAGAGCTAGCACTAGCAATTCCTTCTGATGTTCTAGAAGATTCCATAGTTCACGCGCACTTTGAGGGATGTTTGAATCGATTCTACTACCTCTTTGCAAATCCTCAGTTCACGCGCCAGCCTCTGACGACGAACGGGCAGATATGTGCGCAAGTCAAGCGCACGAGGCACGACGACCACAAAGGCTACGCATGTTTTCAAAAAAAAAAAGACGCTGAAGGCTTGCGTGCCCGCGGTGGCCGCCACAAGCGCCCGCCGCCACCCGTGCAGGGCGGCGTTCCACAGTCCTACAATGCTAACGCTTTTTGCGGGTGGAAATGGTAATGCGACGTTTGATCTCTGCTAGAATGAGTATTCCCCCTTGCCAACACAATGCCGAGATGGGTGGAAAATTGGATCCTGAGCATCTTGGGCTGGCCTGTTGGTCTCAACCTGGGGGGTTTTGGAGTACACAGGCCCAGTCCATTGTAGGGATCCAAATCCAATAGAGACTAGCGTAAGGTTCATATTTGCGGACGCGGTCAGTGGTGAAAAAAAGTCAAATTCATACGTTAAACAATCCCTAAACATTCGCATTAGAGGGTCCATCTACTTCATCCAATTATCACCAGTAAGCAGCTAACGGATGATTTACGCAATCACCAGTTGCTCTGAACGTTACACGTCACATTTTTTCAATCATGAGAAATAGAATACATGCTAGAAAATAAAATTACTTTTTATTTATAACAGAAGTACAAAGAGTGAGAGTGTCAAAAGAACTGCCTGCTAGCCCCACAGATAAAAAAAATCAATTCATCCTGGGAGAGATCCAAACAATAAAACATCCATACAAATAGCGATGCAAATGCTACAAACACTCCAAATCACAAGCTTTCGTTAAATAATCTTTCAGACAACAGCAGGCAGCATGGGTAGATTGAAGTTCAAATAAAAACAGAGAATGCCAGTTTAGGCTTAGCAGGTGAAAAAGTCTTTACAAATCGTTAAAACAACATGCTTCTATTTCTGGTCATTCGCTTAAAAACCTGCCATTCCCTTCATATGCCTGATGGTTCATGGTCCTATATATTGCTTTACCTCATCCTAATACAGTTCTTTGGTTTTCTGGAGTGCAAACATGACTTTGCATCCAGATGTCTTAAAAAAACAAATTCCTGCTTGCATGGATTCAGAAACAAAAGCACCGTCCCTGTGTTACTGACTGTTCCTTCTTGGTCCAAACCGGACGTTCAGGTTGTCCAAAACACGGGTAACATTCAGAAGTCGTGGATCATCAGCAGGAATTTCTCGTTCCTGAAATTTAAGAACAAGGAATGACGGGCAGAATTAGAATCACGAATAAACCAGACAAATGGGTCGAGGTTATATTCTCGACACTTTACACCAATGTTCTGTGATGCTTACTGACAGCAGACAATTTAGTCAAATGATTTCAATGTTCAAACAGTTTCAGGATCTATATAAATGTGTAGAGCAAAGAATCTATAGTAACCAACTCTAATGCAACAGAGGATCCATAGAGGCCTCCAAGATGAAGAAAGTTCAAACTGCTGAAACTTACCTTCAAACCCCTGTGGTATGCTTCGACAGCAGGAAGTGATGGAATGATATTACGGCTTTGCAGGAGATCCCAGACATAATTCGCAGTCATAAATCCACCTGTCTGAAAAATTATAAAAATTGAATTCAGTCATTTTACCATTTTGAGAAGCAATTTGTGCTCATTTCAAAATGCTGACACTAATATTCAAATAATTCATGCATTCATGTTTGGTACCCTTTCACTAGCAGTAGTTTGTGGTGCTTACCCTTTCACCAGCAGCTGCAAGTAGAAGATCAGATCCCATCTTTGGATTCAAGAAGAAATTTCTTGAAACCATTTTCTCCTGAAAAATATTATTCACATAAAGTTTAAATTTTTGAAGCCAGCCAAACTATAGAACAAAACAGAAATTCCAAAGAAAAGAAAACTACCAAGGTTTCTTGAGCAACTTGCATTCCTCTTGGAGTGTGCCCAATCATAGCTCCCTCAGCCAGTGTCTGGATGTCAATGATGCATATAGTTCAAGCAAAAACATACAGGAGCACATAATGCAAAATAAAAGGTCGACAGATTTCATACTAACAGAAGGGGCTATTTTTTTTACAACTCTAAGAAGATAATCAGCTCCATCATACAAATGTTGTTTACACTATTCAGAAAGAAATAATGTCTGGCAGATTTAATTTTTCATTTTAATTCTCTCTTGAGCGATATATCCTCCCTCTGTCCTGAAATATAAGCATTTATAATTTGTCTGAAGTCAAACTATATTAACTTTGACCAAGTTAATATGACTGAGTATCAACATCTACCACATTAACGAAGTACACTATGAAAATGTATTTCGTAATGTATCCAATAATATTAATTTGATATGTTCGAGAAACAAATTGTTCAAGAAAATACTAATTTGATATCATACATGTTACTATTCTTTTCTATAAGGTTAGTCAAACTGAGAATGGTTTGACACTTAGTTAGGACAAACTAATAGTGCTTATGTTTTGGGACAGAGGGAGAAAGAAATAACTTCACACATTTTCATAGATTTTGACAGACTACAAGTCTGGCTAAGTTTTCAAATTTCCTTGATGACAGATTTGCTGTCATTTGGGTGTGACTCACCACATACAACTCTGCAGCTGGGAATCTTGAACTTGTATATTCTTCAAAAATCTTAATAGCAGAATCAATATCTCCACACCGTAGATAACACCTTTTTCAATTTAGGCACATCAATTAACAACTTGAACCAAAGTGAGAAAGCATGATAAGACAAAAGGATAAGCACATGGATTATACAACTAGGACTTGGGCGTGTTTGTTTCCGCTTTTTCTCAACCATGCTTAGATTCTAAGATAAGCGAAAATTTTCTTGATTCTTGATTCTCGATTATTGTAGTTCAAATTTCTGAAATGGATTATCAGAGAATCGAGAATAAGCGAAAATAATCAAGGTGTTTGGGTGGGATTCTCGCTTATTTTGACCGATAAGCTGATTATAAGCGGAAACAAACACGCCCTTTTCATGCCAGAAAATAGTCAAAGCTGTATCAGCTCATTTGTTGCAGTATAACGGCGATCACTATTATTAATTTTACAATAATGAGATCTTAGTGGTACATACTTATAAACTGAGCCATGCAATACACATATCATCAGATCATACTGTTCAGCACACTTCAAGAAAATAGTAAAATATAGAATAGTACCTCATAGCTTGCATCACCATAAAGGCATCATAAGTAGATCCATCTCTATTATCTCTATTGAACATTTCAAGAAGTGCTTCAAGTGTCTGCAAGATTTTCAAGTAAATAAAATTTCAGAAGAAGCTAACCTCACCACCTTTGGTGACTTCGAAGATATACTAGGTGTAGGGGGGAAGTTAAAGATCATGTCAATCAAGCATGGGCAACATGCAGTAAAAAAATATTTATTATGGAAAAAGCTAATACAAAAGCAGAATAGCACACCTCTTTGCTCCCCAGTTCTGCACAAGCATGCATAGCAACATGATAAACTGTGAACTGCTTCATGGCAAATCCACCTCGTCTATTTACATATTCTGCTGTTGGTAGGTTGTAAAGCTCTTCCTCTGAAACATTCATCATTACATTCTCAGCAATGTCCTTTGATATTCTTTCAACATACTTCCAACCTTTTGACTGCTCGACAAAGTCAAGAATCTGCATGAAAGAGAAGTAAGTTACAAGACACGAAGATTAGGTTGAATAAAACCTTACACATATATCACATACCTTTGCCATAGTCTCCTCAGTGGTTGGCGTCTTGTTCTTGAATGCAGTTATCAGGCCAGCATAACAATACTTATTTAATCCAAGACCAGCAGCACTCATATCACTAACTATCGCATAACTATCCAAAAAAAAATATTTTGTTATAGGGCGAGCAAGTAAATGGTTAAATGGGAAGGAGTTGACAGCAGATTGTAATCTTTTCATAGAAAAAACTCTTATTCATCACAATGTAATCTCTAAAGCAAAACTACCACATGCTTCTATTTTTAAGTGGCGCGTAGTACATCTAAGAAATGTGTGTGTTGGTAAGTTGTATTCTAGAACCTGCTTATTAATGCAAATGATACGCAGCTCTCCAATGTATCCGGGAAAAAAGATTGCTTCATGCTAAAGAGATAACCTAGGCACTGATGGAATAAATGTCTTCGCAATAATACAACTGAGAATCCTACCCAGCAACCATGCACTAGACTCAAGACTCTCAACCTTGGGTGTATCAGTATGAAAGTAACAGCAAGTTGTGTTACTGTAAGCCATCATCTCTGTGCCTAGTAGTTACATATCTTATATTCTCAATTGATAGCTAACTGTATGACGCCTTAATATTTTTTCCCTCAAAGAAATCGAGCAACTCCATGATATTCAGACTATAGCAGTTAATTGTTTGGATGAACCTTTACAGACAAAGCCAAAAAAGAAAGAAGAGCATAACTCATGTAATGTCTGTTATGCCTTGGATAACTGTTGCAGCATTTGAACTGTTTGAGCAAATAAATACTGTAAAAAAGGGTGCCTTACACTTGATCAGTTCGCCCTGTTGCTGCAAGTGCATTCAACAGACAAATGTAGGTTTCTCCTTTCAACTTAACGCCATGTGCCTTCATTTCTTCTAAAAGCTTTGTTACATGTAGAAAAACGGGAGCATCCATGATCATAAAGAACAAAAGAAAAAGGGTCCAAGCAAAAGAATGGTACCATAATAGAAGGAACTATTCAGGTACACAGAAAATAACCAACCATGATTGCTGCATCTGAGTTCTTGCATTTTCCACATGTGGAGATCAAGAAGTTGTAAATGTTAACCTGGAAAATTTAATAACATAAGACTAATAATCTTCCAAAAGGAAAAAAAAAGGGACCACAGAGAGAGATAGAATGAATTCAAAGAAATCAGTGGCCTAACATCAGGCTGCAAGCCCATTTCTTTCATCTGATCCCGGAAGTAGAGCGCATCTTGTAGTCGGCTGCCTTTCATGGTGCCAACTATGAGTGTGTGGAATGTGTCCCGCACAGGCTGCACGCCATCAAGCATCATGTCGTCATAAGCATCACGCAGAAGGTAGGGCCTAAAACCAATGAGTGCGATTGTTAGACTTGGAAAGTATACACGCTTAGTAAACAGAGGTTTCTGGTAAAGTGGTAAGCTGTACTGAAACAGAAATTCATGATAGGCGTAGGCACACAGAAAAATGACAAAACCATAGAACATAAAGTAGTATGCTGAAAGTTATATGAAAACAATTATAAGAAAATGACAGAGATGCAACCTACTGAAACAAAAATTCAAGATAGATAAGCACAGAGAAACATGACGAAACTATAGTACATGAAGTACTTTGCTGAAAGTTATATGAAACGATTATAAGAAAATGGCAGACATGCAAATTAATATCTTAGAAGCTACAAATACCCTTAAGGGCTAAGAACTGGATAGGCTGACTTTAGATTCTAACTGAAAATACATGTAAAACAAGGATATAAGGTAATTGCGTATTTTCCTCAGCTTGTACAAAATACAGGAGGCTGTCCAAACAGGCATGGAGATCAATTAAATCGAAATAGTGCTGATGCACTACTAATTACTAGATCAAGAAATATGAGAAGCTAACAGCCAGGGCTTTGTTTTCTCACAACTTGATGATGCGAGCTACTAGAACATGAAAACATATAGTGCTAAGCCATTTGGGGATAACTGTGGAGATCCTTTTATTTTTCATTAGATGGGTCACGGCAGTCTAGCTGCTCAGGTTGCCAGGCTGTGCGACTGAACAAGAATATTTCCTCAGGCAGCATTTGAGAATCCCCATGAGTAACATGATACACTTGTCTACAGCTGCAGAACACCGTGCACAATTTTCACAGGACCATCAGGCCAGCAACACGCAAGGTAAGCAAACGCATGCTCACATCCACAGTACATTGTAAAGGAAACAGCAGAAACTAAATCAAAGCGTCTCAAGAAAAATGCCCCTCCTGCTCCGCAATGCGTCGAACAGTTGGCGCGCAGCTGGAATGCAAGAACCGAACACCAGGATTCCCATACCTGCGCTGGGCGACGAGGGACCCCATGACCGTGTTGTACTCGGAGGCGTTCTCGGCGTAGTTCCGGCGCTGGTACTCGTCCGTCGACGTCGCGGCGCCGCGCCGCGCCGTGAACGACGGCGCCGCCGCATGGCGCAACCGCCCTGCGCCGCCAATGCCGAGATGTTAGTCCAGAGATCTCGGGACACAGGATGAGAAGAGATCCTAGAAGGAAATGGGAGGGGGGAGGAGAGAGACCCTGGAGCCGGAGGGAGTTTTTGAGTAGAGCCATGGCGACGACGGTGCGCGGAGGGGGATGGGAGTGGCGCTGCGGGGAAGAGCACGGCGAAAGAAAGAAGGGTTTTAAGGCTGCGCTTCGCTTCGAGCATCCACCGTCGGATCGTAGCTTGGACGGTTGAAATTGATATGGGCCGAAGTCGAGGTACATTTTGCTGCCCAAATCGATATGGCCCGCTCAGGAGGGGCCCAACTCTTCTTGATGCCCGTGGCCCACTGGCCCCGTGGGAATCGAGGCGCACGCGAGGCCGGTGCATAGAGCTCTGCCCAAACTTTTCCTACTTCCCCTGATCATATCACGACGGAGGCGGGAGACACCGGCGGGATCGCGCGCTCCACTTACCCTGAGAGGTCGGCAAGGCCAATCGAACCTACACTGCTCTCGTATGGCGCCAACGAGGAGGCGGCGCCGGCGCCGGCGCAGCCCCAGCCCCAGCCCCACGCCGGCCCCGCGTTCCATCCGGTTAAGGGCTCGTTCGTTTTCATTGGATTGATTCCAGCCCGGGAATGATAGACACAACAAAGATTATGATAGTTACAACAAGAGACAAGAATTTATTTCAGCTCGGAACAAAATAAACTCATGATAGGTACATCAAAAGACCAGGAATCAATCCATGCGTCATGAGGTGTGGAATCAATCCTGGTCTCTTCTTGTACATATCATAGTCTATTTTGTTTCCAACCCGAAATAAATTCCAGTCTCTTGTGGTATCTATCCTAATTTCTTATTGTATATATAGTTCCCCGCTTGGAATCAATCCAGCGCAGGCGAACAAATAAAGGCGACTCAATCGGAATCGCAGCGGGGCGAGAGAAAAGGTTCAAGGATCGAGGGGGAAACCGATGCGGCGGCAGCCTCAGGTTCAGCTCCCGCAGAGCATGCTTCCTCCGGGGCCTCGTCTGCAGTCAGCTCCCCAGGAAGATCTTCGAGCCGTCCACCAAGATGAACACTAAGTCCTTAGATGCATATGAGGAGTTGCAATGGAAGTAAGAGAAGAGTGAGCCTTTTCATTGTCCGTTAGTTCGTTCTTTAAGGTTATTGTTGAGTAAAAACCATGATTAGTTGATGACATTGAATCAAAGAGTAAATTTAGGCAGCGGTCCTAAAACTTTGTTTTGCGTTCTTGTCCCTTCTGTTGTTGTTCGTACCCGTCCTTTTACCCCACCACGAGTCCACGACGTCATGACTCATGCGTATCTCACGTGATGGAAACTTTAGCAAATTTCCTAACATGCCAGTATGCCACGTTAGCAGGCAGGAATGGGTTGGGCTGGGCTTAGTACAGTGAATCGAGTCTAGGACGCTGAAAATGTTTTTGAAGAGTACCAGGAATGGCATGAGGACGCGAGACAAGTTCAAAAACCATTGGGCTGCGTTTGGATGTAGATATTCAGCCTTTGAATTTAGAATTGGCATTGACAGGCTCCAATATAGTTTGTTTGGATGATCTGAAATTGGAAATTGGATATTCACTTCAATACCAACAGGTATTCATCACAGTTGTGGAGCCTCACCCTCAATACCGAGGGGGGGCTCCGATTTGTGTTGCATTCACCTCTTCCTCGAAAAGGCATGTACCTCATCTCGAAAAGGCATGTACCTCCTCACTACTCTCGATCTCTCAACACCGCCGCCCCTCCTCATGGAAACATGCTCTCCTCTCCTTCCGCGAGTGGAGGATAAGCTCAAATCACATATCTCCTGATACATCCGGCCCAGGCGGGGGTTGGCCGAGGCCCAATAAATTAAGGTTGCCCGGCCCCCAACAGTTCTTAGGCACACCCACTCGGGGAAAGGCCCAATCTCCCTAAAAGACTAGTCTGATAGAGGAAGGGTGGCTCTCTCTTTTAAGGTGGCGTCCTCCTCCCAAGCTAAGTAAGGTGGGATTATTCAGAGGCTCACACGGTCGCCGCCCGACTACAACTGGGCCACTTGGCCTATTTTGTTGTGTCTTTGCCAGCGGGTAATAGTGGAGGAAGATGTCCTCATCATTTCCACCCCCTTAACAAGGGCCCAGCTTTGATAGCAAATGATACATCCGGCCCAGGCGGGGGTTGGCCGAGGCCCAATAAATTAAGGTTGCCCGGCCCCCAACAGTTCTTAGGCACACCCACTCAGGGAAAGGCCCAATCTCCCTAAAAGACTAGTCTGATAGAGGAAGGGTGGCTCTCCCTTTTAAGGAGGCGTCCTCCTCCCAAGCTAAGCAAGGTGAGATTATTCAAAGGCTCACACGGTCGCCGCCGGATTACAACTGGGCCACTTGGCCCATTTTGTTGCATCTTTGCCAGCGGGTAATAGTGAAGGAAGATGTCCTCATCATCTCCTCTTCCCCTGCTTTGGTTGTCCATGGCCAAACTTCGGCTCTGTCTCTACATGCTAATCTGATAAGGGAGCCGCTCTCCTCTTACATTGCGAAATCGCCGACGAAGATGGGCGGCGCTACATGCTTGGCCGGGGGGAGGGGCTGTGGGAGTGCAGTTTCTTCCCAGGATTTCAATTTCTATTTCATCCTTTTGCACTTCCAAACAGGAGCTGAATTGTGTTACTTCCCAGAATTACAAAAGACAATTCAAAAGTCATACAAACAACAGAATTCAAATTGTGGACATTTCAATACCATGGCTGCTTTGGTATTAGATCCAATTCAAAGCTAAACCCTCCAATATCGACATCCAAACGCAGCCTTGGTAAAATTTTCTCTTAAATCAATGAGGCATGCTTCTGTTATAAATGAGGCTAATGGCCATGTAATAGACGCCTTTATTTGGATATGTTTTGTGTAATTAACATGTTAATTGAGAACTTCTATTTTCATTTCTTTTACTTAGTATATGTCCATATTTGCAGAGTTTCAACTGAAATTAGTTACACTTTGTCAACATGTATACCGATCTTGCTTGGCCACATCCTCAGAGTTGGACTGCAGTTTTCGGACACATTTCACATCATGAAAGAGACCTAAATTATCTGCCTCAAGGAAATCTTTATGCATTCACAATGAGACTGTGTGAAGTGGATATAACATCCGAACAGCGGAGTTTAGGCACTCCAATATAGTATTCGATGGTTAGAGTGAAGCCGCGGTAGTGTTGCATGGCAGAGACGGGATGTTCTCATTCTTCATTCCTGTCGATGTAATTTTATAAACTGTGGAAGAGTGAGGTATGTACAAGTGCATCCTTCTAGTGTTGTGTCGTTTTATTTTGTCTAATTTAAAAGGGTTGTTTACATTTCTAATGTTGATTTCGTTATGTTAGTAGGAGTGGGGGTAGATGCTGATCACTGAGTGACCCTGAGCTTTTCAAATCCAGTGCCACTACATCTCAACGGCTACACAGTACCAAACACATCTTCATATAGATTTCCAACCCCAAACAACTTTCCATTACCTCTGCAACAAGTCTGCACAACTTATATCTTCTAAATGATAAAGATGTCCATCCCGAGCATTTAACTTCTTTCCACTATTTTNGGGTCTGGCTACGGCAGT
Organism: Alloteropsis semialata; assembly: GCA_004135705.1. NCBI lineage: Eukaryota > Viridiplantae > Streptophyta > Magnoliopsida > Poales > Poaceae > Alloteropsis > Alloteropsis semialata. The sequence goes on along the minus strand of CM014272.1, from coordinate 82,109,652 downwards.
GCCCGTGGCCGGTGCGGGGCATGGCTCGAGGCTGTTGCCCCCGGCCCCGACGGCGGCTTCGTGGTGTTGACGGCTGCGGCGACTGGCTCGGCCTGGCGGGGGCGGCGCCCCCAGCGACTATCGCGGCTCGGTGGGGGCGGCCCCCGCGCCTGGCTCGGCCTGACGGCTGCGGCGACTGGCTCGGCCTGGCGGGGGCGGCGCCCCCAGCGACTATCGCGGCTCGGTGGGGGCGGCCCCCGCGCCTGGCTCGGCCTGCCTTCGTGATGGCGGCGCGCGCGGCCGTTCATGGCATGGCCTGCGGCGGCGGCTCTTGGTTTCGGTGGCGATGGTTTGGCGACGTCGTGGGGTCGTGGCCGACAACGGCTTCTTCTGGCTCATGCCTGCGCGTCGTGGTGGCGTCGCTGGCCGCGGCCGTGAGGTGGCGAACCAGCGGCACCGCGGTGGTGCGGCTGGTGGCGCTGGCCGTTTCCGGTGGAGGGAATGGGGGAAGGCGAAAGCCAATGACGGCGACGCCCGCGGGCGCCGCTCACCTTCTCGAAGGCGTCTTTTTTCCCCTCTTCCCTCCTCTCTGGCGAGCTCTCCGGGTGAAAACCTTGACCTTGTTGGTCAGACGACGACGGCGCCATTGGCGTCGTCTCCCTCCCTGGAGGCGTCGTTTTGGAGGCTCTGCGAGTTCTGTCGTCACTGCAGGGGCTGTTGCTGTGCACCATATCCGATCTTCTCCGGCCGGTCATGTGGTGGTCGTGCTCTCCTGGGCCTACCTGTGCTCTCTTGACACTTTGTCATCGTGGTTGCTGGTGCTGTGACTATTTTGGCGGATGCTTTGCCGCCGTGTCGCTGGCGGATGCTTTGCCGCCCTTTCTACGATCGTCTGGCGGATACTTTGCCGCCCCTGTTGCTATTGTTGTGCGGATGCTTGGCCGCACTGGCGGATGCTTTGCCGTCACTGTCGTGATGTTTGTTGGTCGTCTCCGGCGGATGCTTTGCCGTCGTTATGTTGCTTCTTCTGGTGGATGCTTGGCCACCTTCATGTTGTTTTGATAGTCATAGTCGGCGATCTCGGTGGTGTTAGTCCTTGTGTAGACCCAGGTGCTTGGGGTTGTCTGCTAGGGTTGTGTGGAGCTCCATCTCTTCTCAGTTGTTGTGGTCGTTGCTATGTCAGTTTGCTGGCCTTTTGGTTTGTTGGCCTTTTTTCAGTTTTTTCTCTTCTTTTAGTCCTTTGTGCGCTTGGAGAGGTCAACCTCTGTTTGGCCTATGCCAAGTAATGTTTGTAACTGCTTTCTTCTTAATGAAATACGTGCTAAGGCACGTTCGCGAAAAAACAACAAGAGACAAGGATTTATTTCAGCTCGGAACAAAATAAACTCATGATAGGTACATCAAAAGACCAGAAATCAATCCATGCGTCATGAGGTGTGGAATCAATCCTGGTCTCTTCTTGTACATATCATAGTCTATTTTGTTTCCAACCCGAAATAAATTCCAGTCTCTTGTGGTATCTATCCTAATTTCTTATTGTGTATATAGTTCCCCGCTTGGAATCAATCCAGCGCAGGCGAACAAATAAAGGCGACTCAATCGGAATCGCAGCGGGGCGAGAGAAAAGGTTCAAGGATCGAGGGGGAAACCGATGCGGCGGCAGCCTCAGGTTCAGCTCCCGCAGAGCATGCTTCCTCCGGGGCCTCGTCTGCAGTCAGCTCCCCAGGAAGATCTTCGAGCCGTCCACCAAGATGAACACTAAGTCCTTAGATGCATATGAGGAGTTGCAATGGAAGTAAGAGAAGAGTGAGCCTTTTCATTGTCCGTTAGTTCGTTCTTTAAGGTTATTGTTGAGTAAAAACCATGATTAGTTGATGACATTGAATCAAAGAGTAAATTTAGGCAGCGGTCCTAAAACTTTGTTTTGCGTTCTTGTCCCTTCTGTTGTTGTTCGTACCCGTCCTTTTACCCCACCACGACGTCATGACTCATGCGTATCTCACGTGATGGAAACTTTAGCAAATTTCCTAACATGCCAGTATGCCACGTTAGCAGGCAGGAATGGGTTGGGCTGGGCTTAGTACAGTGAATCGAGTCTAGGACGCTGAAAATGTTTTTGAAGAGTACCAGGAATGGCATGAGGACGCGAGACAAGTTCAAAAACCATTGGGCTGCGTTTGGATGTAGATATTCAGCCTTTGAATTTAGAATTGGTATTGACAGGCTCTAATATAGTTTGTTTGGATGATCTGGAATTGGAAATTGGATATTCACTTCAATACCAACCGGTATTCATCACAGTTGTGGAGCCTCACCCTCAATACCGAGGGAGGGCTCCGATTTGTGTTGCATTCACCTCTTCCTCGAAAAGGCATGTACCTCCTCTCGAAAAGGCATGTACCTCCTCACTACTCTCGATCTCTCAACACCGCCGCCCCTCCTCATGGAAACATGCTCTCCTCTCCTTCCGCGAGTGGAGGATAAGCTCAAATCACATATCTCCTGATACATCCGGCCCAGGCGGGGGTTGGCCGAGGCCCAATAAATTAAGGTTGCCCGGCCCCCAACAGTTCTTAGGCACACCCACTCGGGGAAAGGCCCAATCTCCCTAAAAGACTAGTCTGATAGAGGAAGGGTGGCTCTCTCTTTTAAGGTGGCGTCCTCCTCCCAAGCTAAGTAAGGTGGGATTATTCAGAGGCTCACACGGTCGCCGCCCGACTACAACTGGGCCACTTGGCCTATTTTGTTGTGTCTTTGCCAGAGGGTAATAGTGGAGGAAGATGTCCTCATCATTCCCACCCCCTTAACAAGGGCCCAGCTTTGATACCAAATGATACATCCGGCCCAGGCGGGGGTTGGCCGAGGCCCAATAAATTAAGGTTGCCCGGCCCCCAACAGTTCTTAGGCACACCCACTCAGGGAAAGGCCCAATCTCCCTAAAAGACTAGTCTGATAGAGAAAGGGTGGCTCTCCCTTTTAAGGAGGCGTCCTCCTCCCAAGCTAAGCAAGGTGAGATTATTCAAAGGCTCACACGGTCGCCGCCGGATTACAACTGGGCCACTTGGCCCATTTTGTTGCGTCTTTGCCAGCGGGTAATAGTGAAGGAAGATGTCCTCATCATCTCCTCTTCCCCTGCTTTGGTTGTCCATGGCCAAACTTCGGCTCTGTCTCTACATGCTAATCTGATAAGGGAGCCGCTCTCCTCTTACATTGCGAAATCGCCGATGAAGATGGGCGGCGCTACATGCTTGGCCGGGGGGAGGGGCTGTGGGAGTGCAGTTTCTTCCCAGGATTTCAATTTCTATTTCATCCTTTTGCACTTCCAAACAGGAGCTGAATTGTGTTACTTCCCAGAATTACAAAAGACAATTCAAAAGTCATACAAACAACAGAATTCAAATTGTGGACATTTCAATACCATGGCTGCTTTGGTATTAGATCCAATTCAAAGCTAAACCCTCCAATATCGACATCCAAACGCAGCCTTGGTAAAATTTTCTCTTAAATCAATGAGGCATGCTTCTTTTATAAATGAGGCTAATGGCCATGTAATTGACGCCTTTATTTGGATATGTTTTGTGTAATTAACATGTTAATTGAGAACTTCTATTTTCATTTCTTTTACTTAGTATATGTCCATATTTGCAGAGTTTCAACTGAAATTAGTTACACTTTGTCAACATGTATACCGATCTTGCTTGGCCACATCCTCAGAGTTGGACTGCAGTTTTCGGACACATTTCACATCATGAAAGAGACCTAAATTATCTGCCTCAAGAAAATCTTTATGCATTCACAATGAGACTGTGTGAAGTGGATATAACATCCGAACAGCGGAGTTTAGGCACTCCAATATAGTATTCGATGGTTAGAGTGAAGCCGCGGTAGTGTTGCATGGCAGAGACGGGATGTTCTCATTCTTCATTCCTGTCGATGTAATTTTATAAACTGTGGAAGAGTGAGGTATGTACAAGTGCATCCTTCTAGTGTTGTGTCGTTTTATTTTGTCTAATTTAAAAGGGTTGTTTACATTTCTAATGTTGATTTTGTTATGTTAGTAGGAGTGGGGGTAGATGCTGATCACTGAGTGACCCTGAGCTTTTCAAATCCAGTGCCACTACATCTCAACGGCTACACAGTACCAAACACATCTTCATATAGATTTCCAACCCCAAACAACTTTCCATTACCTCTGCAACAAGTCTGCACAACTTATATCTTCTAAATGATAAAGATGTCCATCCCGAGCATTTAACTTCTTTCCACTATTTTGTGCAACAAGTCTGTGCTTAAATTTGGGATTGGTGTTAGTGTGACTTAGTGTACTTGCTACTTTTGTAATATGCTCTTTGTGCCTGGTTTAAAGGTTGGAGAATTTTTGTAGTGATTAATGTCCTATGTTCCGAGATATTTTGCTAAGGTTGCAGAGCTGCTATTTCACTATTTATTCAATTTGCTATCTAGGCAGCAAGAGCATTCGCTCGGCCTGTCCGTATCAGTTATTGGTAAAATTGCAGTGGTTGTTCTATGCCTGTTGTGCTAGGCTGCTGGCTTTTATAGAGTGTGGATGTCGATGTTACTAACCAGTCGCTGACCATCTATCCCGTCATGCTTAATTATCTCTTTAGCATGTCTTTTGTATAGGGAGTTTAGCTGAGTGTTCAGCGAAAACACTAGACCTTTCCTGAAACCTATAGTAAAATTTCTAGAACTGCTGTATGTGCCAAGTATGGTCAAACTTTGAAGTTGTTGGCAATATAAAATAATGATTTTGGGTGAATTGGAATTTCAGAAAACCTCGCTTATTCACCACGAACAAAGATCCATATGTTTCATCTAATTTTCTTGAACTGAGAGTACGCATCGCACGGCTGACTAATGTTGCTGCTTAAGCACACCGGGTGCAGGATCTTTTTGCCCTTGATTATACTGGGAAGTGGGAACAAATTTAAACTAGTATATTAACCATGCTTTCCCATGACACTTAATGTTAAAAATGGAGTAGCCCTAATACCTACTAAGTTAAGGGCCTACACTTAAAACACAACAAAGTGTACAACACACCCTCTTTAGTGGCTATCCTAGCACTCACCAAGGGAGGGGTACTCTATTTATAGGCCAAGGGGGGACACTAGCCAAGTCTCTCCCTTCTAGAGTTTTTCTAGATATTACACAATTCTCTATTTTATTTTATTACTAATTCTAGAGTACTCCATGAGAAAATATCTTCTTCTTACATGGTGGAGAATACTATAGAAGATTGCCTTGCACTCTTTCAACACTTAACAAGTGAACCACTACTCTAGTTATTGCACGTTATTATTTTTGGCAATGGAACGGAGAGGCTATATCACTATACAGGATTAAGATAGGGTATTAGAAATTCAAGGTCACACGGCAGTGTGAGAAATCTGTCGAACATGCCGAGGTAAGCGACACTATTCTGGTTTCTACACGGGCACGGTGACAAGCCGTGCTCGATTTTTCGTCAGCTTTTGATCCATAGATATCCGTCAGCTTTTGATCCATAGGCCTCCGTACGTGGCTGGCAGTTTGAAGCTGAGGTTGCCGCCGTCTCCTCCTCATGGTGGTCCACGTTCTTCGTGTCCACGTTCTTCGTCCGGCCAACAACGTCGTCGCCGGTATCTTACCCCTGGCCAGGGCCCCGGCGACCGCGTGGTGGTCGACGCCATGGATCCATACGTGTTAAAAATCGATCACACTCACACGTCGTCGCTGAAACTGGCTGCTGGCTGGCTCGGGACCATGTGCTCCGTGTTGAGCAGGGCAGTAGAGCTTTATCTCCTAGAGCAGCAGAGCAAAGCACGGGCCAAAGGCCATTACGCGCGCGCTCATTTCTTAATTCTCAACATGCTTGCAGAGTCGTTGCCTGATCGACCACACCCCTGTGAAGAGGCATCAAATGCACCGTTCCAATCTGACTCCCCCTCATTAAACAGGCACAAGGCACTGCTGCTCTGTTACTTCCTGGTGGCATATGGTGATCTGTGTCCAGCAGCCCCAAGTCCTTTAGCAAGCATGCACACATCTTTGCCGAATTTAAGGTCAATACAAACTTCCTCCCAGTTTGTCTGATAAGATTTTACATACCCACAGCTTCTCCACAGAATCCACCACAAACAGAATTGTCGACCGTATGGGACTCCCGACACCAGTAAGACTGGCGCCATCCCGCACTGCATCTCTCTAATACATCTGAATATACATATCTCATCAAACAACACTCCACCTTTAACAACAGTTTCAAAGCGGTTCAGCGCCAGGTAAACACATGGTCAGAAGCACCAAGGGAAAAAAAAGGGCTACGGCACATATGAACACCTATGTTACAAATTTACAGATGAGCAAAGCATAACACCAGGCCTGCAGACCTGCAGTAAGCGATCAGCCTAGGGCAGAGATGCATTTGCTACCCTGGTAAGGCTATGGGATGAGCAAAGCGTGGTTCAGTCTGACATACATTTACACCGGTCTTGAGCAGGAGAGGCAGGGATGCAGACGCATTATTTAGCTCAAAAAACATCCGCAGCACCATGTTCCCCCTAGCTACGGGGGCGCTTGGGGACAGGTACAAACCGGTCATGGACTGTGTCCTTCAACCACCTCGACGAGCGGGTCTGTTTGACTCGGTCCGTGAAGAGGCGGTGCCTGTGCAGACATCACAAGGGAAGAATGTTGATGTATGGAGGAAAAGTAAAGAAGCGCCTGTTTCAATGGTTGAAAAAACCTTAGGTTGGCTCACCTCTCGTACTCCAGCTTCTGAATGACTATGCCGTTTAGTAGAAACTCCGTGCTGAAAATGACGGCACCTATTGGGTACTCATGAACGTTAGCTGACTGCCCAGATTCTCGGACAGAAATAGTATAAAAAAGAAGGGTGAAAATAACTCTGACCTTTCTCGAGCAGCGGTGCGCAACTTTCATAGTCTTCCTCACATGAGATAACCAGTAGATCATCAGGTACTTCATTTTCCTTCATTATGGATCGCCCGACCCTCTCTAGTGGCTGTAAAATAACACACAAAAGTTAGGCATGCTGTGCAGACAGTGATCATTGAGAGAAATATCATTTAATTTGTCAAAGGCACAATAATGCCAATACAAGCTCAACTGACATCCCAATGGATGGTTGCATAAATTTGTCCCTTTGTAAAGTATTAACATGGAAGTAATTATTTTGTGTTAGTTAAGAAAATGCATTAGTCAAAATTGAACCAAATAAAAAAAAACATACAACCCTTACATAATGACCACTTAATGTATCATGAAGAGACTTAAACAGTATAACACTGAAAAAAACAAGAGACGAAACAGAGGGGAAATGAAAATTAACCGACAAATGTTAATGTTGCATTTTTATCCTATAAATACATAAGCTGTAAAGATTTTCCAAAAAAAAAAGAAATGGGTGTGTACTGTTTAGACATTTCACATATATGATATGAAAGTAAAGCTTTGGAGTCATTAGTTGACTGATGTGTTATGCAAAACTAATAGTTCAGTTTCACTATTCAAGTATTCAGCAAGACAATGCCAACTAATACAGAGATGGCTAGGACCTCTATATTTTTTATTAAAATAAAAATGACTTTTCAAAGTACTGAGGGAAACTGCAAGCGATGTACAAATGGTGTAACAGCATTTCCTGCTCAATACTAGTAATATATCAGAAAGTACTCTAGTTGATAGGTCTATCCACATCTTTGGCAAAGGGTTAAAGACCATGTGTGTGAGCCTGTGAGGTTGTCAAAGTTTATTTGCTTCAAAACGGTCTTGCTGATACAAATTGCAACAATGGCACTGGAAAAAGAAACCACATCAAGGCTTGTTTTCCTAATAAAGAATATTTATAATTTGTAAATAACATATATCATTATCCTTGACATGTTAACCAGCAGGGACCCCCCACTACTGTTTCCTACAAAAATGAATATTATATACCCTAGCTTATAAATCATCCAGCAAAATGCAATTTAAAGACAAACAAAAGCTTAAAGTATTATGGGAAAATAAAATATAGCTAACCTGCCCCGATGATGCTTTAACCAAGCTAGTCACCACTACTTGACTTGGTTTCACATTCGATGTTACAAAGACTCTTTTTCCCTGCAAATGATTTTTCAGTAAAAAAAAATGATCTAGGACATGCAGAGACGAGATAGGATTACAAAAGCCACTTACCAGCAGCAGAGGATGCTTGCAAGCTGAAGCCAGTGATATAGGCATGCTGAAACCTAACTCCTTTTCTTTTTTGGCATCCCTCAGAATATACTTCCTCTCATCAATAAAACAGCCTGCTTGTCCACAATTTTCAAGCCACATTGATGTAACTACTGGCTTGCCAAGAGTTATTGCTTCTAGCATATTCCTTGTGCGGAAAAAACTATCAGTCACAAAGTGGGTTGCATCGTCCATGGAAAATGCTTCACAAACTCCCAAGCGTGCAATTATCTACAACATAGATCGTCATGAATATACCTCATTCAAAGTGATTATCACCAGAATGTAATAAATAGAAACATAGTTTACCTTCTTCTGACGCTTGATCACATCGTCATCCAAATGATGGCTGAATAAAATACTGACAGTGGCCATATCCTTCCTTCTTCTGGAATCTTTTCTCTGCTGATTTGATAGCGCACTTTCAGGATCTAGCTTCAGTATTTCTCTTGCAACAGAAGACTTCGACAAGCTTCTACTTGAGCCTTTTGATGGACTCATAGGACTGAAAGTGGGTGACAATTCCTTAACCACTTTTAAAGGAGTTTTCATGGCACTATGCTGAACTTGAGCATTGCTTTTTGGTGTTTTGCTTGTATCCTCAACATGGGAAGATTCCTTCAGTCTCTGTGCAGAGCTACTGAGATCAGAAGTTGTCTTATCATCTCTTATAGAAGAATTAAATAGAGGAGAAGCAGCTAATGACTTTTCTATAATGTTGGACAGCACCGAAGCTGATTTTCCATTGGAAGGTCCCCTCTTTGCATATTTTAGTAGATCAGAGACGCTTCTTACAAAAATCCGCCTTTTCTTGGATGGTCTTGCCACTTCTGGTGGTATTTCATGATTTGTGGCACTGGTAGACTTCGACGGTACCATTGCTGTAGGTGTTCTTCGCTGTTTCGGGTGCGATGGGGGATCTCTGCATGCAGCATCAGTTGTTGGCTCAACTCGATGTGCTACAAGGTTTTGGACATTATTTACGCTGGTACATTGTGTGCTTCCATCCCTATATAGCTGAAGATCCTGATCATCATTTGCACAAGTATGCTCTGTGCTATCTTTTTCAAAATATCCCGAACCAGATTCAGTTCTCTCACTGATCAACGGTTTGTCAGAATTATTTGTAATATGGTTATTTTGCACTTCACCAATAGTGGTGCTGTCACCTGTAAATTTCTTGCCTCTCCTCAAGTGCTTATTAGAACATAACTCGGTATATTTAGAACGGGCACTCCTACCAGAATGTCTAGTGCGGTGGGCAACAGGTGTACCATGGTAATTATTTTCATCGATAATTTTCTTTGAACCTTTGCTCTTCTCTGGTACAGACTTTGTCTTCTTATGTTTTGTTTTCACCATACATTCTGAATTTTCTAGCATCTTTTCTTTCTGAGGCTTGGTGTTGGACACAGTTACTTTTCTTCTTTTGGAACGTGTTGCAACACCTTCCTGGTCGCTGCTAGTTCTCTTTTGAGGAGAACCATTCTTTGAATGACTTCTAGTTATTCTAGACTTCTCAGCTGTTGTATCTCTGTCCAACAGAGGCTGACCTTTAGCAGGTGAACGCTGTACCAGTGCTTCCATTGCTTCCACAGCCATTTGAGTATCTGGACCAACATCATGCAAAGCTACATCAGCCTTTTCCAGTTCTTCTTCCAAAGGTTTGGCATTTGATAGATCATCCAGGTCCTTGAAAAGGTTTTTCTTAGTCCTGTTTCCAGAAGCCCGCTTACTCTTCACCTCACTTTTGAGTAGTCTTGAATCTGACAAGGGAAAAGTTTCAAATCTCCCAGGCAGTTTGGAACTTCTTTTGTTCTTGGACTCCCCTATTAACTTTTCTCCCCATGAAATTTTTGTGGACTTCTTTGCCCTGGTAGAATGACTCTTTGCTTTTCCACTACCAGCTGGTTTCTGCAACAATATGTCTTTGTTTTTACTGAAAAAATCACCTCCTCCCTCATCTTCAAGGCTATCCACCCACTCAAATATTTCTGCCGTCCCATTACAACTTCTACCAAGGTCAACCTTCTCAGCCAACATTAAAGTCCCTCTCTTACTTGAAACACGTGGCTTTGCTATTTCTAATTTATTTGGAGTTGTTTCTTGAGATGATAATCCACCATTAATTGAAATCAACCTATCCACAACATCAAAAGCATTTGCTTGTGACAGATCACCAGGCTCCTGCGATCCAATATAGCTTAATCCAGCAAGACATCTTCTGTCGCTTTCACCATCCCCAGCTGCCGTGTCAGCAAAAAGCTTTTTTGCTGTTGAGCACTTATCTCTGCTTTTAGTTCCATCTTTATCATGGTTCTGTACATAACCACGGGAGTCATTATCAATCCCACCAAAGGAGGTGCTACACGAAGTAGACTCGTCTACAATTTTTGGCAGGGGATGTATTGCACTGGACGAGACCTTTTGTTTCTCTGGCAGCATACCATTCACAGACATTGTGTCTCGAGCTTCAGAAATTCCGCATGCTCGTGCAGATGCAATGTGAACTGGCAATTTCATCTGAATGTGACCTAATGTTGCACATGATGACAGTAGAAAACAAAATTTAGGTTTCAGTAAAAGCAAGATTAAGTCTAGGAAACAAAGCATTTTTATAGAAACAAGGGTAATGTATAAGAAGAATCATGTGCAATTCTTCATGATGTTAAAACTGGAAATACATAACATTTTTACCATTTCAGAATATTATTCCCTCCCTTTACTTGCCTTAAGAGTAAGAAATAAAGCATTGGTAACTTAAATTCCCCTGACAGTGAATATGTAAAATTCAGTCGCCTTCAGGGAAACAGAGAGAAGCAGCCAAAATGTAATAAAAAAAATAACAACAAAAGCACCTGTGCGTCGACTACACATTGAGATTGTCCAGTGTCCAACCAAATATGTTTTTGTTATCTGATAAAACTATGGTAGAGAAGTTCTAATTTTAAAATAAGAGACAGAACAAATGGTCTAGAGACTGCCAGACAACTTTATAGCTTTACATATCTCTCAATGGAAGACTGATAAAAACCACAGGGTGCTTTCTGTAAGCATCACATTGCAAATTCCATAGAATTATCTCAATTAATTGTTACATTTAAGGCAGATACATCTTTATGTTATGTGACAAACATAGGAATAATAGCATACTCAGTAGCTGGTAACTAACCTGAACCTGTGTCACCCTCCTCGTCTGTTGAAGCATCAGATTCTACCAAATTCTTGTTGTCGCCAAGCTTCTCAACCCCTCCATTTAACCCCTCAGTACTTCCTTCGATTCCCAAACCCATGTCCTTCTTATCCATTCCTGACTTCACATCCCTCTCATCACCAGAGAAGCTCTCATTGTCACTCATTACTTGAATGCTGTCACTAAATTCATCATCGCCTATCTCTTCATCAGAATCTTCAACCAGCTGGGTCTTGCCCCACTCACAAACACCCAGTTCATCACCGCCATTTACTCCATCCTCCTCCTCAGAATCCTCAACCAACTGGGTCTCAAACATGCCGGCCACACCGTTTTTCACTCCGTCCACCTCACATTCTTCATTCAATTGGGTCCTAGTGCAATTCCCGGCATTATCCTCCGCGCCACCGTCATCATCGTCCGCTCCCCCATTTTCCACCTCCAACTGCGTCTTCACTTGATCAACTTCATCACCACCATCCTCCTCGCTACTCTCCACCAACTGCGTCTCTGCCCAATCACCAGCCACATCCTCTTCTTCCTCCTCCTCCTCCACCCCATCTATTAGCTGGGTCTCACCCTCGTCCACAGGCTGTGTTTCGTCGTCATACAGAGCACCATCGTCGCCCCCACTCTGTGTGGCATCGCTGCCGCTGTCGCTCGCTGGATAACCTAGGCACACCCAACAAGCAAATCAGCACCTTTACACCAACCGGTCGAACAAACAGTATCAATGGACAAGGCACACTCACCAAACGGAGGCGTCCCGCCGTCCTGGACTGGGGTGTCCCCGCCGCCGACGCCATTGCCGGCCTTTCCTCCCATCACGGAAGGGGAAGGGATGGGGATGCGGATTCAACCAAATCCCCAGACTATTCGAGCGAAGAAGCCGAGGGAGAAGAAGAACCCAATAGAACCGCCGATGTATTGGTTGGATTGGAGCAACAAGGAACCACCGCGCACCGAGATCAACCGAGTAAGAGAAGGGGAAAAAAATTGGAACAAGAACAAAACCGACTCCCAAAACAACCCGTCCGGAGACAGTGAAGGAAGGGGCAAGGGGAATAAGGGAGTGGCGGCGCCTCTCCGCGATAGGGGGACCCCAGTGGGGGAAAAGACTTGATCTGTTGCGAGCGAGTTCGCCGGCGGAGAGGTCCGCGCCTCCGCGGGGGTGCGGGCGTGGCGGCGGGAAAAGAGGGGAGTGTGGGGACTGGGGAGCGGGGAGCGCGCGCGAGGGATAGGAAGGAACGCAAAGGGGAAAAAAAAAACCCCAAACCCTGGAGCTTCCCTTCCGTTTTGCCTGTTTCGAGTTTCCCAGGGAAAAAAACGGCCGGTTCGGGTGGGTTTGCGGGACTATGGATGAAAGCGGATCGGATAATCGGATAGTTCCTTGTTCGTGTCCTTATCCATTTTTTTTTTGTCGGATATAGAGTGGATCGGATATTACATGGATATAGATTCGGATGCGGAGTTTCTAGGATGTCGGAAATGATGCGGAGTCGGAGCGGACACGGATTAATATAGTCGGATAATACATACTCACGAGTAGATTTTCATTGTGATCAATAATTTCTCAACAAAAACTATAGTTGGATATATATTTTACTTTAGATAGTAAAAGTTTATCTCCAGCCATATATAATTATTGTCGGCGATAGGAATTCACTAATTATTATTTCTCAACCTCATTATCAGTGTCCGATCAGCCGCCACGTATAGGGTTCATAATGCACATGTACATAATATATACATGTACATATTATAAGGTTGCTGGCCTCTATGGGCCAAAAAATCATATGAGTGTCTAATTATTTGGGTTGCTGGCCATGTTGGGCTTGCAGAGTAGTCGGATATCCTACTATAAGGTTCAGATAATCCGCATTCAATTATCGGATAATCCATATCCATCGGAGTTCACTGAAACCATATCCTAATCCACATTCGCATATAATCGGATTCGGATTATCCATATCCACACGGATATCAAAAACTCTTCTCCATATCCGCAAAAATCGAATTCGGATCAGATCGAATGCGGAAATTATCCGCTCCACTTTCACCCCTACGCGGGACCGTCTTGGAAGCTCCAGCCCCCCTTCCCGACGCATCCGCCACCCCTTCACGGCGCCGGGGAGGCAAAATCGAGCGGGTGATGTGTTTTTTCTCGTCGAACTGCAGCATTGTTGGCGCCTGGAGTCGAGAAAGTAGGCCAGCTCCAATGTGCAAAGAAATCGTCCAATCCAGTCCTGGCTGTCTGGACGCCTAGTCGACGTCGTGGCAACTATACTTATTACTCCCTTCATCCCAAAAATAATGCAACTCTAGCTTCTCGAAGAGTCAAATAATTTTAAATTTGATCAAATTTATACAAAAAATTAGTAATATTTATATTTTTAAATAGATTTAGTATAAAAATATATTTCATGATCAATCTAATGATACTTATTTTGTACCACAAATCTTACTATTATTTTTTATAAATTTATTTAGTCAAACTTGAATTTGTTTGACTCCTCGAGAAACTAGAGTTGTATATTTTTTGGGACGAAAGGAGCAGATGACTTTGTTCATGATAGATGGTGACATGGGGCAATGATGATTACAACTACAATTTTTTTAGAGGAGTCTACGAGGCTACAACTGCCATGCCATTCATTCATTCAAAGCAGAGTATTGAACAGACGTAAAATGTGCATTTCACGGGCCAAGACATCCGAAACTGTGGCCCAAAGTTAGTTTCAGCCCGCATTCCTTATCTCGCACCATTCAGAACAAAAGCCCAGTGGCCCAGTTAACCCATCCCCTGAGTTCTCCTCCCTCCCCCACGGCGCTCCTCGTGTTGTGTCGTGCCCGGCGGCTGCGCTTGGCTGCCGCACCACCGAGGCAAGGAGCCGAACATCACGCCGCCGCCGCGTGGTGGGCACCGGGTTGGAAGCCGGGCGTTGGCGAGCTCGTGCGTAAGAGGCGACGGCGGCGGAGAGACAGCGCACAGCAGGTACGACCTTCCATCTGATACCCCTGCCCGCCCAGTCTCCCCTGGCGCCGCTGCCCGCTGGGCGCTAGGAACCCCCGACTCGACTCTCCTCTCCGCGCGCCGCCAGCCACGGAGCCGCCGAGCCGCCCGATGCGCGCGGCACGCCATCCGTTTCCATGCCGCGCGAAGTGGCGACGCACCCCGCGCCGCCACGGCCCGGAACGCTGGCGTAGTGCCGGGCGGCGGCTGACGCCCGGCGCCCGGCGCGTGTTGCGCTCCCGTGCGGGCTCCCGCCGTCCGGCGAATCTGTTGCGCGCGCCTGCACCTTGCCGACGCACCGTGCTGCTCTCACTGGTGCTACTGCTGCTATACGCCAATACTCGTAGTCCTTCATGATTACTATTCCTGCTTGCTTCGTGCGATTCCCTTACTTTGATGCCTGTAGTCCGGTTTAGCTTCATATGTTGTTTCTCTCAGCCAGTCAGCCTCAGTTGCACGCAGTCTGCACATCTCCATTCACCCTCAATTACTTGTACTGTTAATGACAAAATCTCCATTCACCCTCAGTTACTTGTACTGTTAATTACATTTATCTAGGGTGCCTAGACTGACCCAAATAGTAATCAGTTGGCTACTCACTTTTATGTAACTTTTCTTTTTTTTCATTATTTTAATGAATACTTAATCCGGCTAGTATGTTGTACATTAGTTCAAGTATGGTGTCAATTTTGCACTTGTTCAAGTATGGGGCTTTTATGTATCTTTGCTGTTTCTTGAGTGTGACTCGGTGTATCAGTAATTTTATGGCCTTTCAGTTTTGACCCTAGACTTGGTAGAATCCTGGCTCCACCCATGGCTGGAGCCTGTCCAACACGGCCATTTTGGCAACCCCTTTTGCCTTCTACTCTCTCTGAATGAATGATGCCTTCTTTCCTTTACTTTCGTGGTATCTGATCCAAGTTATTAATCTGATAGGGAATGTTAATCTCTTGTTGCCTTATTTGCAGCCCCAATAGATTACTCGTCAAGTGCACTTGGAGCAGTCATGACAGGTAAGATTTTGTCTGAGTCTCAAATAGGGCTGTTCGTCTTTTCTGTTCATTCAAACATGCTCTGTGATGAATTCTGCTATTGTAATGTTTGTTCACGAATAATTGTTCATTTTCCCTTTGTGCTCATTCCAGGGAAATCTGAGCAGAAGTCTCGGAAAGAGAGGCGAAAAGAGGCGAGATCAGAGAAGCAGAAGCTGCGGTTTCTCTCTTGGGTTCAGCACCAGGTAAGCTTACCAAGTTTCAGAGAAGAGAGACTGAAACGACTTGTTTTGCCTTGTTTACTGTCTTAATTCTGACGCACAAAATTTATCAACCACTTATCGAGTTAGGGTGGCAAAAAGAAGAAACTGGCAATGCCAGCAGTGGATCCAAGCCCAGCAGAGGAGAAGAAACCAAAGCAAGAACCTGCTGCTGTGAAGAAGAAGAGAAAGAGGGAAGCAGAGGGTAAACGCAAGCCCAAGTCAAACTTTAAGGAATATCTTCAGATGGAGATGGGTGGATCTGTGAGCATGGAGGAGGATCTGGAGATGGAGAAGAGGCTTGCGAAAAAGCTCAAAGTGAAGAAAGGGAAGTTGGGTGGTCCGGATGATGGTATGGACGAACTTTTTGCGGACCTTGGGTTTGGTGGCGACTTTGGGTCGGATGATGAAACAAAAGCATATGACATGACAAAAGGGAAAAAGAAGAAGAAGGTCAAGAAGGATGACATGGAGATGGAGGAACTGGACGGGGATGAAGAGAATGATTGGAAAAAGAAGAAGAAGAAGAAGGTGAAGAAGGATGACATGGAGATGGAGGAACATGACAGGGGTGAAGAGAACAATGGTAAGAAGAAGAAGAAGAAGAAGAAGGTGAAGAAGGATGACATGGAGGTTGAAGAACCAGATGAAGGGGCAGTTCTAGAATCTGAGGATGGAGAGGCTAATGTGGTTGAACTGTCCATAGAACCAAAAGGGAAGTATGTACCTCCAAGTTTGCGTGCTTCTTCCAATTCAGAATCAGAAGAGATTGCTCAGATGCGTCGCAGAGTAAGAGGTTTGAGCCTAAATTCCATTTTCTATTTGCTTGATGCCTTGATGTGCGACATTTACCTTTTTTTATTTTGCAATTGTATTCCCTTGTATGACCTAATGTTTGCTATGCATCAGGACTTCTGAACAGACTCTCGGAGTCAAATGTGGAGTCTATTACTCAGGAAATTGCCACGCTTTTTCGAGTATAGTCCTTTGACTAATCAATCTCTCAATTGTTCTGATACTGTATTACTGTATGTCTTTCAGATGCTTTTTTGGGTATTGATTAATCATGGGGCTTTTTTTCCTGGTTTTGTTGTTTTATCGGCCAACAGTCTGTTCCACGAAGTGTTGGCTCTCAGATAATTGGTGATGAAGTTTTGGCTAGTTGTTCTCGAGGACCTCGTGGCAATGACCAGTTAAGGATCTTCCTTCTTAATCAGATATATCTACTCTTTAGACTGACTGAGCATGAATATCTTGTTCAGCGAACCCATTTTGCTGTTCTTAGGATCCTGTTGGAATTTGATATGTAGAGCCGGACTGGCTAGCCCGAGTAGCACTTGGGCCTCCGGTGGAGGTCGTGGGTTCGATCCCCTCTTGGGACGAATTCCTGGAAAAAAAACTCCCTCGTCTGTCCCACGCCAAAGCACATGGCAATAGACCCGGCCGGTCTCACAGGCAACGGTTCCCTGTGTAAGGGTGGGGCAGGGGTTCGGGGGTTTTCTTGACCTGTGTGAGAAGGTCTTCTTCTTAATACAATGCCTCGGGGTGGGTCTTCACCCCCGCAGGTCAAGTTTTACTACTACAAAACTAACGCTTTCGCCATTTGAGCAGGTATGCTGCTGTGTTTGCAGCCTTTGTTGCAGGCATGGCATGCTTGGTTGGTATTGACTTCAGTGCCAAGATCCTTGCATCCATTGCTAAGTCGTTTGAGGTATCTCTATCCTGACTATGATAAACATAACACCACACCCC
>CM014272.1:82077539-82091014 GCA_004135705.1 Alloteropsis semialata | reverse complement strand
CTGTGTTTAGTTGGAGGTTGGAAAATTTTTTGGAGTATTAAATGCAACTTTGACCATTAATTCGGGTATTAAATAAAGGCAGTTTACAAAACTACCTCCACGCCCCTAGGTAAATTTCGGAGAAGAATCTAATGAGGCCTTTGACCACACGATTAGAGGATGATTACTGTAGTATTACTGTAGCAAATCATGGATTAATTATGCTCATTAGATTCGTCGCGCAAAGTTGCACTCATCTGTAAAAAGGTTTTACAAATAGACTTCATTTAGTACTCCATGCATGTGAGATTCTCTGCATTTAATGCTGGGTGAAAAATTTTTCACCGCCATCTAAACACGGTACATCTCGGTCTGAACAACTGACTTGCAGCAAGGACAGGTAGGTACTAGCTGAGCACATAAAATATTCTCTCGACTCTTCCCGAGCGCACAGGAGAGAGCGGGCGAAACCGAGGCGACTCCGGGCGGATTCTCTGGCTCCTCCGCCGATTCGCCGGCCTCCTCGCCTCTGGCGCCCTCACCGGCGTCGGAGGAGGTGGAGGTCGGCTTGAATCGGCGGCGGATCGAGTTTTCCCCTGTATATAGCTACCTATATAGTAGGTTAGGGTTACGGTGGCGGTGAGATGGCTGCCGGTTCTTTTGCTGCTCTGGTGTGTTGCTGGAGGGCGCGGCAATGGAAGATCCGGTGGCAACGCCGGTGAAATCGTTGCTTCCTTCTCCAACGGCGCGCCATGGACAATAATCTGTCCTTGGGAGGTGCTTCGTTTCTTCCCAAGAACTTTACTCTTTTGTGTCCTTCTTGGATTCTCTGGTGGCATAGTTGTTGATGGTGATTGGCGTCTGATGTTGGTTGATGAGCGCGTGGTGCATGGCTTCGGTGATTTAGATGCAGGATTGGGCTCTGGCGATGTTTTTAGTAGTTGTTTCTTATGCGCCGTTGCTTCAATTCTCTGTGGTTTGCTTGTTGCCGAGTGTACCCATGTTCTCATTAGCTTCGTCGGCCTTGAAGCCGTTGACATAGCTACTAGGGTTTGTTCGCCGTCGATGTTTGGCGGCGGAACTAGGGTTTGCCGGAGGAGCGTGGCTTCTCTGCGGCTTCTTGTTCCTGGCGGCGCTGGCGATGCGGAAGTGACGGTGTTGCAGGGGAATAATTTCTCCCGGCTCCTTCCGTTCTCCGGTGGCGATCTACTCCGACGCCAATGGAGAGGCCGGGGAGACCTGTGTTGGAGTCCAGGGCTGGCGCATCGTCGTCTTCTTCAGGTGATGATGTTGCTGACCTGTTTAATCCTGAGGAATATGATCTCTGGTGGAAATCCGAGTTTTGCTCGGGTTGCCGGCGTTGGATTTGAAGGTTGCGTCGTGGGTGCCGGAGTTGGCCGATGCGCCTGGGAGGCAGTGTACTCGGCATCTGCGCCTAGCAGTAAGCCCTCCTCTGCGGCCTCTACTTTGTGGAGTTTGGCTCTAGCATCCGGCGACGGTTGGGAAGCGGTTTGGATGGCGGTGACGAACGGATCCCTGAAGTCGTCGAGGAAGATGATTAGAAGTTTTAAACTTCTTTGTAATTTTCCTTTTTTCTGGGTTCTTGTTTGTAAAAGAGCCGGTGTACTGTGCTGAGATCAATACATGTTCCTTCTCAAAAAAAAAACTGACTTGCAGCAAGGTATTCTTGCTCAAACCTCTTGCATAAATGGAAAATGCCGCCACGAATCACTCTTTTCAATACATAATTTAGCCGGACTTGAAATGTGTCGCTGGTTAGAACGGATTTATGAAAAGAAAGACATTTGGGAGACTGGGAGAGGCCTGCTGGTGACGTGATGATGTATTGAGCATCTCCAAGAGTGCCTAAAATAATCTCCCAAAATGTATTTTAAGGAACAAATGAGAAAATCAATGCTCCAACAGTAGGCCAAAACAATTCCCAATTTATTCGCGCAGTCCGGACGCTGGTAGAAACTGGTGGCTCACGTCAAAAAAATAAAATAAAAAAACTGGTCCACACATGATGATGTGGCACAAATTCAAGACTTTTAGGAACTAATTATTGGGAACTGTTGGTGATGGAGAGTTTTTTTACCTCCTAATATTTTTTAGCAAGTCCTAAAACTGGTGTTTTGGGAGTTTATTTTTTAGGCATTCTTGTCTCCAGCAGTTCCCTAATAATTATTTTTTAATAATCACCTAATGGGGATGTCCCAATATCTCTTTCATGATTATTGGGGGAGTTGCTTTTGCAGTTCTTCAATAACTCTGTCCCAATTCAACTACCATATTGGGAGAGTCACAACTCCTCCTCTATTTGGGGAGAGTTGGGGTGAATTATTGGTTTGTCCCAATAATTATTGGGAAAAGAGAAAAATAACGGAGATCTGCTGGAGAGGCTCTTAGCTCCTAAACTATGTAACTATGTAAGCGTGCATCGTGACCGTCTATCGCCATTGCTAACGCAATCAACGGCTGCAAATTAATTAAGCACAACAGAGAGCTAGCCAAGAGCCCGAAACTCAAACAGAGGGAGCCCAAAACTGAATAGCTGAATCAGAGAGCAGGGAGACCCAAGGCGCCTAGTCTCTCCCTAGGATCCCCGAGTTGCCCAAAACCTCCACAAATCGGTTGCCGCCGCGCAATTGATCGGATAATCCATGGACGGCGAACCCCCTTACACCGTACCGGAGGTAGGGGCGTCCGGGTCCCGATCGACGACGGGAGGGAAGAGGAAGAGAACCGGCACCGACCGCGAGGAAGGAGAAGGGGGGACGGCGGCGAAGAAGAGAAGCGCGGGGCGGCAGCAGTGGGAGGCCAATGCCGCCGCTGATTCAGCTGCCGCGATGGCGGCCAGAGCTTCGACTCCACCCGCGGAGGAGGCGGCGGCGGCGGCGGCAGACGCAGCGGCAGCCTCGACTGCCACAGAGGAGGTGGGGGAGGTGCCGTCGTTGGCCGCTGCTGATGCCTATGTACCCAACTCTCCCATCTGTATGCCGTACATGGTCGAGTATGATTCGAGCGGAGAGGAGCTCTGCCACCGATCCTTGTGCCCGGACCCAGTGTTACCCGAAGCCTACGAAAAGGCGGAAGAAGAATACTCTGAGAAGATAGGTTCGTATTTCAGTCCCCCAATTCCTCTTTGTGTACTGTATAGGACCAAAGAAAAACGATGGGCACCTGGGCATTGTCTCGAACCAACAAAGTAATAGGCAAGACTTATCGATATCCCTGTACTAGTTATCAATTAGTATAGACCGATAAACAATAGGAAAGACTGGACCAGTATATAGATGGATGGGTTGCAATCTGTGCATCTAGAAGCAGTGAAATTTTCACCAGTATATAAATTATGCTTTCCAACAAAATGTGCCCCTTTCATGTGATGTTACTAACTGTTTATATGCTTGATGGCACAGTCTTCCAGAGATAAAATAATAATACATAAACCACATTCAAACTCAGTAATTTATACATGTTTTACCTGTTTTTGGTGTTGATCTGTTTAAAGTCAGATATGTTGTACCTGCATATATTGTCCTGTGTACTGGAAGTTGCCCTATGCTATTAGAGCACAGCATTTGTGTTTCTGATGAACTACGCCTTTTTTCTCATTGATTTTTTCCTGTGCATGTATGTCTAGCTCAACTAACGAAGCTTCCAACATTGGACAACGACACTGCTATTGATCCAAAAGTTGCTCAAGAAAGTGCAGCAGATACAATCCTTAAGGCAGCAAAGTTTGTTTTAGGGCTCTCAGCATATATTGGTATTATAATATTCTCATATCTAGTACTACCGAGCTCGGTGCAATTTCGTAACATATATGTGCATATGCAGATGGCGTATTACTACAAAAATGCTCTGGCATTTTGATGGAGTGGGGTGAGGGCATAGGAACCATATTAACAACTGCAAATCTCCTTTGCTCAAGGTCACCAAATGTGGATGAGTGGTTAGGTGGAAAAGAATATGCTCTAAATGCTGAGGTAAGTTTTTCAAAATAAAGAAAGTAGTGCCATTTTTAAGAGAGCATTTTATTTGCATTAGTTCTAAGCACAATTTATGTGCCGTATCGAATGATAAGAAATTTCAACCCAAAGTTAGGAGCAGCAAATTGTGCATTGAAGGTTCTTTGCACATTATTTGCCTCTTTACCATTCCTTGGTACACCTATGGTGTAGATAGCTAAAAAAAGGACAATTCCCTCTCCTTCTCTAGATGCTTTAGTTGTAAATGGGTTATATTATGCATTTCTAGAAAGGTACTTCCTCAAAAGGATATCATCATATCTTTTCCAACTATTGTTCTAGGTCAATGTTCAGTTACTGCAAATGGATGATACTGAGGTGAACGGTAAACTGATATATTTAGACAAGCAATATGAGTTTGCTCTGATCAGTGTTCCCATGGATCCACCAAAAGAATTAGCTCATTTTAGCAACGAAGTGAAGGTTGCTCATGACGTTTTTCTTCTTGGAAGGGATAGGTGGGCTTTGAAAATAGGTGATGGCAAAGTAATGGGCAAAGGCGCAGGCGAATGTATACGCCACCATCACATGTTCACCAATGGTTATATCTCTCCGGTAATTCATATTCTGTTGTGACATTAATTTATTTATGTTTTCTTTTTATTCTGATTTGCACGCTGCTATAAATTCTATGCTAAAAGGACATGTGCTGTTTTCTAATTTAACAACACAATTATTGTAGTGTGGT
Organism: Alloteropsis semialata; assembly: GCA_004135705.1. NCBI lineage: Eukaryota > Viridiplantae > Streptophyta > Magnoliopsida > Poales > Poaceae > Alloteropsis > Alloteropsis semialata. The sequence goes on along the minus strand of CM014272.1, from coordinate 82,086,313 downwards.
GCTGGAGGGGCAGTCATAGACTTGGAAGGAGATGTTATTGGAATGGTAACTAGTTCCATGGATTTTATACCTTCCTCAATCATTCTCAAGTGCTTGCATCTTTGGAGGACATTCAGGTATATATGTTTCTCTTTCATTTGTATTGTCCTATAATGTTGCTATGCCCTCTTTGAAGAAGCCTTTTGTTAGTTCATGGTTCGTAAAAGCCTTGTTGGTCTTGTTCTCTTCTAATGCCTTATACTACAGCCAACCGCTCGTGTAGATTTTGGGTTTGGTGAAGTGGGAAATGTTTGTGATTTGAGATTTTGATTCCACTGCCATGTTTTGCTTGCTATGGCACTTGGATAGTGATATTATTTATTCACCCTTTGGGAAACTATTGTGCATAGAAATGCCCGTTTCGAAAACATGCAATTATCTGGTGTAATCTATACCTACATAAATAATGCAACAGTACAAGCTCACTGATCCTTTGGTTATCCAACAAAATATTCTTTTCTTACATGAACATGTAGTCCCTAGAAATGCCAGTTTCAGGAACATGCAAGCATATGTGATGTAATTTGCAATGCAACAGTACAAGCACACTGATCCTTTGATAAATCTTTCAAATTATATCTTGCGTGAACATGACCATATCATGAACTAATCATGTAATTTAGTACTTCTGGGCAACAAAATGTGCATCATGATCTAATTGTAAGGAAGTGATTGCTTATAGAGCTTACGGTCTAAACAAAAAACAAATTTATAATTATCTGTACTCTTTATTTTTACCAAAAATGGACCGTGTCAGGTCATCGTCATCACCAAAGTTAGGATGAAAGTGTGTTTCTTCGTCACCTATGTTGACCGAACAAGCTCTCAAACGTTGTAGGTCATCTGAACAAGTTTTCTAAGTTTTTCTTATTGGGGTGGGTGGTGGGAACTGGGGGTGTTTAAATTACAGGACATATTTTCAACTTTGTTGGCTTATATTCAAGATCAAATTATGTGGTTCTGTTTGGTTGAAAATGTTTTATGCTATAATTTTCCTACTTTGGAATCTAATAAGTAATTATCCGGTATAGTTGTGTCCCTCGGATCCATCTTGGGATGAAGTTTCTGGGCATCAGATGTCTAAACCTTGTCAGTAAAGAGAAGATATCTCGGAAGTTTAATATTGATGCCGGTCTTATCATCGTGGAGGTATTTTTCTCTATTTTTTGCGAAAAATCATCATGGAGGTATTGATTGACCATCCATAAGTAGAACCATTTTCTCTTTTTTTTAATATTTGTGTTCACTGTTATGCATAAGGAGTTATTTGTTTTCATTGAACCATAGGTGGCAGGAGGGTCTAATGCTGAGAAACTTGGTGTTAGGATGGGTGATATTATTCAGTCTGTGAACGGAGAATGCATTGCTACTGCAATTGAGGTATATGCGCATTATATACTAATTATGTTTCGTATAGATGTTGCAGCTAGAGAAGTCATATTTCATGCATACTCTCGTGCTTTATGCTCATGACATATGTTACTTGTTGCTATTTTTAGTTGGAGAATTTGTTGCTAGATATATGCAAGGACCATTTAGGAAAAGGAAGTGGCCGTGATTCTGACGTGGATGTAATGGTAGTGGTAAGTTTATTTCAATATTTTTTAACTATGCTTATCTAAATTTTCTTAATACGCAGTAGAGCTGTGTACCATTGCATTAAGAAAGGAAATATGTTTAAGAAACCCTCACAGGTGCACCCATGAAACACACACACACAGAACACTCCAGTTACATTTGCACCACAAAGAAGAATTAAACATAGTCCAAAAACTAGTTTCTTGGGGCCAGGACCCGGGCTGCAGGCCTCATCTCTGATCAGTCTAAAGGCCCTTTGAGCACTTGGTGTCGCCCTATTACACGCGATGATTCTGTTCTTTGTTCTTTCCATATTGATCAAGTTCCCAGGATTCTTAGGAAGTTGAAAATCCTCTTCTCAACGCCATCCATTTTTTTGCTTGTCTTTACCCACCAACAGGGGCGAATCCAGGACTTGGTGGCCTGCAGCCCGGGTCCTGGCCCCAAGAAACTGTACCCTATTTGGCCCAATGCATGGTAAGTCAGTCCAAAGCAAAAGCAGGACCTCCAGCCCTGCAAGCAAGGGCGTCACTCTCGCGTCATGCTCACTTCTTCCGATCCCCAAACCCTTCGAGCGCTGCAAATCCTCCTCGTCGGTCTGATCATAGAGCAGAGAATGGGCAACTGGCTGGGTGCGGCAGCCCTCTCTTGGCAACATGATATGCTATCCAACACCATAGTGTATTGCCAACCATCCGAAGAACTGCAGAAAATTGAAGCCATGGAAAAATGCTTTATTTGCTGACCTATCTGAGTTTATCCCCCAACTCTGATTGTAGTAGTACTTGCATGAAGTTTTGAGCTATCATGCCAGATTTTGTACCCAACTAGATGAAGCGGCAAAATTGATCCCAGTCAAAATTTTGCTTGCCTAGCTTGGGCATATGATGGGTGCCAAACCAAACAAACACACCAGAATCCTATGGCATTCTAGTAATCTGACGAGATACAGCTAAGACACGACATGAGAAGTGGTAAAAGAGATATAAACGAATAGAATATAGAATTAAACTTGCTCCAATGGTAAATATAAATTGTTTTTAGAATCCTTGTCGATTAAGCCTAATAAGCTTTGACCATCTGTATATAAAGAATTAACAAGATTGACAATGTAATGTCTGCATTAGTAGATTAATCAAGAAAAATAATAGTCCTTTGAGATGTCATATTCTTATAGAAACTGATAGTGAAGGTCTCACCTTGTAGACAATGTAATAAATGACTTGCATTTTTGTGATCGGAGGGAGTATTTGGATAGGAGCATGTGGAAACCAGTGCCTGAACCAGGCCCAATCTCCTTTTTATTATTATTTGTATTACTGTCGCTTTTTTACATATATCTTTGTTATGGCTCAGGCTTTCATTTCTGTCATACTCCAATTTGCTTGTAACTTTGGCTGTGGTTGTATTTCTTTGAGAATGAAATAATCTTGTTCTGGTGTGAGCCGCACTAAGTATTTTATTTTAATTTTATATCTGTAGCTTGGCGTATTCAACACCACCAAACGGGTCCCTGGCAGAATACAGTTAATGGCAAAACTGTCTCATGATGTGGAAATCATTGCAAGAGGTATACATCTCATTTCAGCTATAATCAATATCTAGCCCAGTAAAGAAAAAAAAAAGCTACTGTAATCTCTGTCGAAGCAAAAGCCTTTTCTTTTGGGTGGTGCCGATGCCAGCATGTGGTAATTTCCCTTTCTAAAAATCAAAGGTCTGAGTTATAGCCACAATGTAACCTAGCACTGCAGTCAAGTGAAGTCCAATTGTTATGTAGGAATTGTAGAGTTCCTAGCAACTTCTAGCTCAAATTTATGTAGATCCTGGTTGGTCCAGTTTTTTTAAGGACAAACATGGTGGGGCTTCAATGCTATGATTGGGATACAATTGAGAAATAATTCTTTTGTAGGATAACATTGAATAGTATACGTCTAACGAATAGTTTACTGTTTAGGTGAATTCCCTCTTTGTGCAATAAGGAATTGCTTATATGATAACATTAAGGGTATACATCTAACGAATAGTTTACTGTTTAGGTGAATTCCCTATTTCTGCAATAGACCTTTCTACCTCGATTCTAACAAATAGTTTACTGTTTAGGTGAATACCGTATTTCTGCAAGAGAGCTTTGACGAAGCTGGTCGAGGCAACCTAATTTTCCCACATTAATTATGTCTGTTCCATCACATCTTGCTGGATGTGGAGAAAGAGCTCACATGGTCTTGGACTGTTGAGAGGAGGAAGAAGGAGCCTTGGATTTGTAGGAGATGGAACAAGCAATTTGTAATAGAATTCTTGGAACATATTGCAATTCCATATCGGTTAATGCAAGGAGGTAGATGAAAGAAGAAACGTACATTATTGATCATATTGAATAACACATGCAACTGGTTGTACATATTTACAAATGAAATGTGAAGCGGCAAAAGAGATGCACATTGTACACATGTTACAGTGGAAATGGAAGCGACAGGGCATTGGTCTGCATATTTTTACACTGCCTGCTTTGGGTTTGTGTCCATATAGTGCTAATATCTGATGCCGCCGCAGCTACACAAAAGAATCTACTAATTTAGTAATGGAGCTGTTGGTTGATCTGCTCCTCATCGTCTGAATTTTCTCGTTCATGAAGAAAATTATGAACTCTTGCTCTCCATTTCAGAAGTTGGGATCTCACCTACATAGCATGTCCCTGCAATTTGAAGCCACCTCTTGCTAGTTCTAGATGTGAAAATTGGCATGCTATTTAGTTGAGGTTTCCTCAAAAGCTAATGGCGTTTGGAGGTTCTGCAGCATTTTCTACATTTACAGTGGTGCGAAGAGCAGCTGAACAAATTGTTTAGAGAAACTCGTGGCCGATATTTTCTGTTTGCTGTGTACAACTGTACATGAAGCTGCAATGCTTTGCTTCTGAAACCATTTGCATTAGGAGTCACAACCAATGAAAGATGGCGCCACAAATTACGATTCCAGTAAATTCAGCTGGGACTTTTAACTGATCGCTGGTTAAAACGGAGACGAAAAGGAAGACGCTAGGGAGAGCCCTCGTTGCTTGCATCGTCTTCGGTTTCGTGGCCTGCCCATCTGATTATGGAGTAGAGGAACTCCTTGAGGTTCACCTTCCCGTTCCTGTTGAGGTCCATCTCCTCTGCAAACATACATACGCACAGGGGAAAAATAACGTGAAATGGAGAACATGAGCTACTGTTATTGCTAATGCAAGAGCAGCAATGGGGGTTTATGAAACGGCAGATGGAGCGGTACTGAATAGCTGTGCTGTTATGTGGCTGGGGGTCCTCTCCTGGTGAGACGCCTCATTCATCCTCTGGGTCACGTCTTTCCTCCTCATCTTGCCGTCGCCGTCCTTGTCGAAGAAGAGGAAGGCGTCGATGAGCTCGTCGAAGACGATGTTGAGCTTGGCCGACTCGAACTCGGAGACCTGAACCTTCCATCATTCCAGGATGAGCTTCTAGCAGTTGCCATGGAAAAAAAAGTTCCTGCAAGAGAAGAAAGAGCAGTACACGGCGCGTGATGTCTGGGCCGAAGAGCAGGTACATGAGGCAGAGGAGCACGACGAACTCCTGGAACTGGATGCCGTTCCGGCTGTCGATGTCGCAGTAGCGGTGCACGCCGTCTACCTCCTTGTCGGACATCTGGACCTGGAGCTTGCCCAGGCAGCTCCGCAGCTCGTCGGTGTCGATCGTGCCGTCTGAATCCTCGTCTGCAACGGCGACAAACAAAGCTGCTCAGCACTTGGGATAGATCTCTGCAACTGCATTGCAGATGCTTACTACGTATTTTTTCGCCAAGGTCGCCGCACTCGTCTCCTATCACCCCGCCCGTGTGCTCTCTTGGCTCCTCACCTTGCCCGCGTGGCGCACCGCGGACAGGAGGTCCGGGCCGCACCCGCGAGGACCCCGACGCTTTGAACGCCGTTGCCCCGCGAACTGCCCCGCGCCGCCGCTCATCCAATCTCCCTGTCTCGCCGCCGATCGACGCCGTTCGACCCGCCTTGAAGCCCTTCCGCCCCTGTGCATCCTCGGATCAACCCGCCGTGAAGCCCCATCACCCTTGGCCGCAGGCAGGAGGCCTACGCCGCCACGACGCGCGACCGCGCCAGGAGGGCACCGCCGTCGTGAACGCCGCCGCGCTCGCGCTCTGCGTTCGCCGCGGGCAAGCCACACGGTCGACCACACGCGCACCTTGCCGCACGAGCCGCACTAGATCCCGACATCCCCTCCCCTGCCACTGACCTGCGGGCCCAGGCGCCCGAGTCCCTGACTCGTGGGCCCGCTCCATCAGCCGCCGAGCCGAGCCTCCACCACCAGCCGAAGTGGCCGTGGGCCGTAACCATTCGGCCCGTTTACCCTTTTTCCCCTTCGGACCGAAGCACAAGTCTGAAAAAGCCCCTCTAACTTCTAAAGCCCGTGGGAGAACCGGCCCATGAAGCAACCCATCCACCGGCCCTTTTTCCTTTTCCCGCCTGACAGCCCGGTCCCACCTGTCGGTCTCTCTGTGTCACTGACAAACCGGCCCCATCCGTCAGCCTCTCTGACCCGCTGACATGTGGACCCGCTGACCGTTGACCGTTGACCGGTCAACGCTGACGTCATCATGACGTCAGCAGTGGCCGACCCCACTGATGACGTCATGCTGACGTCAGCAGGCCATATGGCGCGCTCTGGAGCTAACACATGTCGCTTCCTGGTGATGACACGTTTCAATGCCTTTCTTTTCTTTTTCGGAATTTCAGAAATAGGATTTATCTAAGAAAATTCATAATAAATTGATACTAACTCAGAAAATCATGAAACCAGTTTCTATAATTTTCTAAAATCATGGTCTACACGTTAGAACAGGAGTTGAGTGCTTTTGGCTCTTCTTGCTTCTTCTTTGGAGTTTATTTGGGTATAGGTTCCGATGTATTTTATTTCTCGTGATTAGGATCAGCTGAGGAGGATCCAGGAAGAGACGGCTTCTACCACTTCACCGAGGAACAAGCTGAAGAGTACCACTACCAGACGCAAGGTTCACGCCCATCCGTCTCTGAATCCTATTTAGGCATTGCAACTAGTATGCTAGCGCTTTACTTTATCGCATGATGATGATTCTGTCCTATTGCATAGCCCTGTTTAATTACCGTATTCCTTGATAAGCCTGCTTTATTTTGATGCGATGCTTGCATGTGTTATGGGATGGTTGTGATAGGATTCTTGGCGTGTGTGGGGCAAAAACCCGGGAAAGGAGTAAGGGGTTTTGGGAACTTTGCGGGGGTGAGCAGATTAACTCGATCTTCGTATCGAGGGCTTGGGGTGTGTACTTGGGCACATCCTACGGAGTACCTGTGGCGGGTACATGTTCTTTGTGTTACTTGAGGAGTTTGGCGGCAATACCTGTAATGGGTGCGCGTGCGGACCACTGGAGGTGGATACGCTATTTGACGGTGACGCTCACCCCGGCACCAAAAACCGAGTTGGATTGGCAACTGGAGGAAGGAAACCCGTGCCCACCACTTACATCTATGGGGGGTGTTCCAGCCAGCCTAGTTAAGTGCGGTACCCGGACTGTAGGAGTTAGCGGAAGTGTGTGGGGGAAAAGGCGGAGACCTTGTCCCCCGAAAGAGGCTCATACCCCGGGATCTGGCCACCGCGGGGGAGGCCATCACAGTTCTCGGGCACCGAGTTGCGTCCTCAGTGTATCCTAGGCCGGGAAAAGCAGGAGGGTACCGTTCACTGGCTAGGGTCTGTGCTGTGGGTTGTGTCTCAGTCAGTTGATCCCCGGCTTGCAGCCCGAGTGGTTCCAGGGGTACAAACTCTGCAGAGTATAATCTTTACGTAAAGCCGTGTCCACGGATAAGGACAGCCTTCCCACCTTCCTTTCCGCTATTGTTTTAGGGATTTCTACCTCCCCTCTAGAGTAGGGCCTGCCTCGGGCAGTTGAGATGTGAAGGGTGGGAGCTTTCACATCGCCTAGAGTGTGATGAGTGGAAGATATTGGTGACGGGTACCTGGTGAGCCAGGATTGCTCGTAGGTGATGTGAGAATGGTTTTGGGATGAAGATGCTGCTTGCATAGGATTAACCTTAAGCCTATCCTTGATATTTCTTATACTAGAATTAGGCCACTTAAAGCTTGCATTACGGATGGTGACGTGGAACTGTTCCATTCCTTGGGAACAGCTTATGATGATGCAGGATACGAGAGTGAGTATGACAACCATGCTGATGGTTGGTACGATTGAGGTTGCTGCTGCGCTCAAGTTGAAGAGCCTGTGGGGATGATCGCCAAGACAGAAGACTAGCTATCGTCTCGTTTAGTATTTCTTATTGTCGCATTTAGCCCAAGGGGCCTGTAATGATCGTAATTCCAGTGTTATCCACTTATGTAAGATATTTATGTAATGTTTAATACTTTTAATCGAAGTATGGATGTGATATTCGGCTGGAATGAGTTCTGTACGTGTTAGCTGTTGATCCTGGGGCTAACACAATGGTACAGGGATTCTGATTCATAGAAATATGAGTCCAGGTCGTTTCAGCCGCCCTTGCGGCGAATCGATCTTCCGCCGCCTTGAGGCACCCCGTCACCTCATCGATGGTGAGCGCCTCCATCTCGAGACAAGTCTCAATCGAGATGGCGATTTGGTCGTACTTCTCTGGGACGCAGCGCAAGAACTTGCGCACAGCGTCGTCCTCCGTGACCGGAGCGCCCAGCGCCCCCAGCTCAGTCACCATGCTGGTGAGGCGCAGCCTGAAATCTTCGACGGTCTCACCGTCGTTGAAGTCAAGCGCCTCGTACTCGCGGCGCAGCTGCTGCGCCTTGGCCTTGCGCGCCCGTTCGCTGCCGAGGCGCATCACCCTCAGGGCGTCCCACGCCTCCTTCGCCGTCTCCTTCGAGCCCAGGGCGATGCGGTACTCCGACGGTACCGCCTTGAGGATGGCCTCCATGGCGAGCTGGTCTTCCTCCTCGTCGTCGGTGCCGACGCTCAACGCCTTCCAAAGGCCGCGAGCCTTCATCATCACCTTCACGACGACCTCCCATTCGGCGTAGTTCGTCCGCGTGAGGACGGGGAACTGCGCGCCGCCGATGTCGCGGATCGTCTTCTTCACCACGTATGTCGCCCCGCGACGTGGTGACAGAGAGGCGTCCCGTCGGCCG